>CAADRB010000021.1:2509053-2537350 GCA_900708905.1 Hymenolepis diminuta
AGTTGGGTTACACCTGTTGAGTTCATAGAATGCCAATTTCCTCTAAAAATGTCTCTCTCTACCCAATTTACTTCTCAGATGTTTCCAAAAATGTGTTTTCCACCTCTCCGTTCCATTTCTTGTTTCCCAAGGGCACTTTATTCTATATTTGGTCATAATTTGTTATCTTTTAAAACACAATTATATTGCATATCAAAAAGGTTAAACACGATTGCTGTACTATTGTTACAACATTAGTATTTATCAGACACTATTGAAAATCTGTACAAAAAATGCTGAAAATATGTAACGATCTTTTTTCCAAATTCTTTTATCATTTGAACCATTAGAAACGGGGAGAGAAAGCATTGATTTCTCCGCCTTTTTATATATTAATCTAGACAGCTGTTCTTATGCATTAATTCAACTTCATTCTGAATGAATTTCATCCAAAAAACGATTCATCTGATTGACGGAGTGGGGGCCAGACTGATATGTGTGATGTGGAATTCATGAGCGCATCTGCAATTTTACAGGCCGTATAGTCATATTCTCCCACAAAATTTTCCATAAAAGTTAAATATATTGTCGTTTTATTGTTTGGCAATGAGTATACATTACTGTTCTGATTCGAGTTTGAAATTAACTAAACGTCCCCAATTGAAATGTTCACCAATGCTTTCCGTATTTCTAGGTGTGATGTCATTGATAGAGTTACGCCCTTTTGGCAATGTATGATCTAATGGTCGATATGCGTAAATGTGAATTGATAAACATTAATACGGTGATGCAGACTATTTTGGCCTGTTTGCTTCTTTGAATAGCTCAACTTTCAGCTTTCCGTTGATAACTTACACTCTTTTCAGTTGGATACAGTAGAATAATATTTTAAATTTATTTTTTTATTTTATCTCTCTCCTTTATCATCTGTTGGACTGTGTACTGGACTACTGTGTACTTTCCAAAATATACAGCTATCCTATTTCAGGCTGCGGATATTATTCATAGTAGTTATTCTTCGAGGATAGCTAAAATTGTATCATTTTTAAAACCCTTTTTCATGAAACGCCTAGGTTCATATTCATTGTGGACTATTTTCCTACGATTATCACTAAACGGATCAAATATTCAAATATACTTTTCCAATACAATAGCAATTTTCGAGGTTGCATTTTCTACGAAGTGTCAATTGACCCGTTAAAGGGAGTAATATAAAACTTATTTTTGTTAAATATAATATTAAATACGTACCTATATTCTGCAACATTCTTTATGCGATCTGGTTTCGTTATCTCATCTCCTCAGTGCTTTTTCTGATATGTATTCAGACGGAGTGTTCCTTTTCTATTCCCAAAGATCTGTGTACTATGATTATTCTAACTCTTCTTAATTTATTTTCACTCCTGGTTTGTCAGTGTCAGCTTTCTTCATGCATAATTCTCTTTCAAATTTTCTTAATCTTTGATGTTTAAGAGGATATTTCCATGTTCGTGAAAATATGCAGCACATTTTAGCTAATCCATAAGACAACTGAGTATGTTAAGGAATAAGTTCTTAGGCAATCTTTTTATCTAAACATTAAAAATGGACCCCTTTTATATTCCCTCAAGAAGGATCATTCGAAATATATGGAAATGTTTTACTTTTAAGCTTTAACTCTTGGCATTATGGAGCCTCCCTGGAGAGAAACTCAGATTCTGCAAAACTCTATATTAATCATAATTGAACAGAGGGCTGCTCATTATTTTTTTCATTTATTATTTATTTATAGCGGCATTATTTTGCTAGAGATCTCCAAAGACTGACTTGTTATTAACAAGTTTCCCTTGCTTGAATTGTCCGACAGCATATTTTGCTTAACTGAATTCCTTCTTTTAATCTTACTCAAGTATGTTCAAGTGTTTTTCTGCCTCTCAAACCCACTTTACATCCACTAACTATGTTACATTTTATTTCGCCTTGAATAGTCCCTTCTGTCTTGTTAATGTGAAGAAAAGCTATTCGATCCTTGAACGATTACGGTTTAGATTTTCCATTTTCTCGTGTTTGGTGGCATTAAAAGATGGATAATTTTTATCTTATTTTTGTTGTAGAATTACAATGGGCGAAATACTAGTTTGCTTTAAAAAAGGTGAAAGTATGCATGTAATGCCAATCGGTAATCAAAACTAAGATTAAGTAAGTTTTGTGAGTGTCTACTTTTAGTGGTACTTTCGCAATACTGAAACACTTGTCACCGCTATTCCGTCAACACTCAGAAAACAGAGTTTTTTTCTGTAATGCTTCCTAATTTGACTTTTGCCATTACTTACTGGTAGGATGCTGACAAAAAAGGTCATAGCTGCAGTGTTTATGTGTTGTTTCGCGCTAATCAATTTCCACAGGATGTCTCCGAGTCTATCTTACCAACACTCGGACCCATATCGTCCCTGATAGCTTGACAGTCATTTGGGACCAAAACTGTTATCTGTCTGGCGGTGATTTGATCCCCAGACATCAACAATATGAAGACAACTTGCATTTCTATATCTAGTCTATATTTAGTCAATAAAGAGTCTTTGGTTAATTGCATCCTATCTTATCTCTCTTTTTAAGTCAATTTAACCTGACGATATCCGGTGGGCAGTGGAAACCAGACCTAGCATTGCAGCAGCATTGAAGAGCCCATCTTAGCAAACCTTAACGGACGTATATTGACTGCTTATAAATGTTCACTCGTTAACGATTTAAGTAGAATCTATGAACCTGATGAGAATGAATTGCCCTTATATCAACCTAATGTTTTTCAATTGAACTAGAGAGGAAATTTCATCAAAGTAACCACAACGCATGCTGAAGTAGGTAGCATCCTATTATTCTCAATGTCGTAATGTTAGCTTCAAATTATGGATATTACAGCATTGAAACTTAAAAATATCTGTTCATTTAATATTCGCCGAGACATTTCCACGCTATCCGAGGATAGTAAAGTGCGATGTGTTGTCTACGATGGTTTGGCCTTGAATAATGTGACTCTGATAACTTAATTATCTAAGATGTGCTAAAATTTTTTTAAAAATAAATATTTTGGAAATCTTTTTAGTATTACCTACTAAGCCTATCTGGGAATTTGATATCTACTGGTCTTGGAAACCAGTCCGTTACTGACGCTTTTTCATTATGTTATTCATTTTCAGCAAATCCAAATTAATCTTTTAGGGGTTGACTGAATTAAATATTGATACTTAATCGTGCTAAAAGGGATAAGAATGAATGAAAATTTTCACCGAAATAATGGCGTTAGAGAGCATCTGCTGCACTGTTAATTATTGTTCAGTTTTTATTCGAGGATGAATCTAATTCTTTCCTCTTTTTATGTTTTCGTCTGCTGTTTGCTTCAATTCCTTTTTTTGGGGGGAGGGGGGAAGGGGGAAGATAGCGATCGAGCATTGTTATATTTTGCAATCAAGCAAGGCCCTTACTCTACATCATCTTGGTTTTTATCGAAGTAAGAGATATTGGACATTCGGTTTTCCTGTTGAAATACGTCTCTTTAAATTCAATTATTTTTGAACTACTGTCCATGAAAAAGTTTGTATTTGGGTGTTGAATAATGGAGATTTAGCTAGAAAATTGAATATTCAAATCTCCGTTAGTTTTATTTATTAAAATAATGGATTATATAATCATAACTTCTGCGTTTATATTGTGATGCGATTTGCATTGGTTAATGGAACTGTTTATCCAGGACCTTTCAATCTTTATTGCTCTTCTTTCCGCTTGTTTAAAAGAACTATTTCTCCTAACCTGACTTATTTTTTACTCGAGGCAGTGGAAAAATTACAATGGTTCTGTAAAGTGGTACAATGTGGTAGTAAAAAAATATAATTTGACATCAAAATTTTACCTTGGGATTCAAATTATTTGCCACTTGCTTCTTGAATAGGACCCATTGCTTCCTCTTCTTGGGTTCCAGCATCCAGATTTTGGGATTATTCTTTCTCCCACAACTGAACTCATGTTTACAGCGTCCAGGCTTTATTGATCAGATGGTTTTTCATTTCTTTTGTACAATCTACGTAAAATTAAGCTTCCTAATCCCCTCTTAATGAATATTTTTAACTCCTAACCTTCTATCTGACAACCTCCCCGCGTTTCATTCCTAAATTCGTTTTTATTCAATTCCCAGGTTGATCCGGTTGAATAGAGTAATTAATTTCTACCCACAAACAGAGATAAATTTAGTAAATATCTACGTATACCCCTTCACTTAGACATCTCATGAACATCAACTACATGGAATAAAAAGAGATTAAAAGGCAGAAGAGGGGGCAATGCTCTTTATTGAAGGAATATATATATATATATTATCTGCTATCCTTTTGTATGTTTATTTTACTATACCCAACCTAACTGCTAAAATGTCACTAGAATGTGATAGATATATACGAAAATTAAATTCTACTCAGATAATCTTTGATTATGGGACGAGCAATGAAAATATGTAGCTCTGTTTTTGTTTTTATTACCTAATTTGCTTATTGTTTCCTTTTTCCAATAGTTGCCATAGCCTTCCTTCAGAGTTCGTCATTTAACTACTTTTCTTGCATCCTCTTCACTTACACAAATCTTGAAGTATTATGTATTTTTCACCGAGTTAAGTAAAATAAGTATTTGTCAGTAAGGCAAGAGTTTAGAAAGCTTTATTATGACCGGTATATTTTGATTAATTTTAAGTGAGTAAAATTTTGTTAGAAATTTCTTTTCTCCAAGTACTGCAGACTGATTTCATAGTAATGTTCGATTTTGCATTGGCTAGCTAAGTACACGGTACATAGCAATTTGAACGGTGATAGTTTTACGTTTTCAAATTCCATTGCATGCGCAGCAGATTATGAAATTTTACACCTCACAACTATCGAACGATTTCTGGGCCTCTCAAAAGTGCAATCCACTTAACTTGATGGTCAAGCTAACAACACTGACCCTGCAATACACTTTTAGCCCATTTTCTATTTAAAAATGCCCGGTATCGCGTTTGTAAATTTATTTGCTCTAATCAAATGCATGTAGTAAGGGTATGGGAAGGTTCATTGAACATGTAGATATATAGCCCCCGATTTGGAGGTTTTATTGAATGAGATTTGGTAATTTTTCTATACCAACTTTTCATATTGATAATTGAAATAAAGAATTAATCAGTATGCTGGAATAAATTATAGAACCCGGAGAGGAGGATATATATCTTGATTTCGGAGAGAGAGAGCAGGTGGTGTAGAGAAATTTTCATCAGTTCAAATTATCCACTGCGCTTCATTATATACCATGATTTATATTAATATAATAAATTCATGCCTATTTAACTGTCTAAAAAAATAATTTTACCTGTGGTTGATTTACTAATATTATTTTTAACCACACTAAATCAAAATATTACCAATTTTAATTGTGGAAAGCAACTTACATTGCAAAACAGAGGGGTTCTAAAGGATATAGAGAGCAAAGTCAAGGTATCTTTTGATTTTTGGACTTAGGTTGTATAATACTTACTCAATGTTCAGCTCGCTTTTCGAAATTCGAATTTCACGATTCGTCCCCTGTTGTTATAGCCTTATAGCCTCCTAGATGGCCTCAAATTCCCAAATTGAATAATAACACGAGATTAAGCAAACTTTTCATAAAAAGAGTCTCCGCTGTAAGCCTAAACCGAAATACCTCAGATTAAAAGGTCGCTTGGCTACCTTCCGTAGCTACACCAAGCAAATTTGAACCTGCAGATCAGCGAGAATCATGTCCGTCTTCAGCCAGATACTGTTTCAGATATAACTATAATCTCAAGGAAGATGTGTAAATTACTGAGTCGTCAAGAGCCAAAACCAGTCTTCCTATCTGCAATCAAACAGACAGACACTCAACTTTATCTGCTTGGTCTCTACTGGCTCGGTCAACTTGGTCTTTTGAATCTGCTCATAAATTTCATCGGCAATTATGTGAATTCTGCTACATCCACCATTTTATTAACGGATGATATGGCGTTTTCTCGAGATATTTCTAGAAGGTCTTGGTCTATGTAATTAAACTAAGGCCATGTTAAAGCTAGTGCCGAATGCTCGGTCAGTTTCCATCCTAAGCAGCCAGTTCCGATACCAGCCTTGTCCATGGAGTACGAAGAACTTAAATGTTTACAACAAAGCGGCATTCTAAAGCTCGTTTCTTAATCAATGTGGGCTTCAACCATTGTTGTTGTTCAGGGGGCAAATAGAACTGTGTGGTTGTGCACGGACAGTTCAACCAGTCTAAATGTTGCATGGTAACCTGATTGTTACCCACTACCAGTTCCTAATAGTATCTTCTAGATACTGAAAGGTGCTGAACTTTGTAAATGCTTCACAAAGTTTGATTTAGCAGAGGCTTATTTGCAAATCAAAGTTGCATCAGAGTCACGAGAGCTACTGACTATCAATACGGATCATGGCTAATGCCAATAAACCAGACTTCCATTCTGTGTCAAGACAGAACTATTATTTTTTAACCAATGATAGATACCATGATATCGGGTCTTTCTGATACTGGTACGACGACATAATTGTTGTAGGCCGCTCTCAGTAGGAACTTTAAGAGCGTATTATCGGATTTTTTTAGCTTATTGAGAAGTATGACTTCCGTTTTCGAGCTGAAAAAGGGACAGTTTTTATGCCCTCTATTCGGCAATTACAAAATTGCCACGGCCTGCGGACATTACCACATTATGTCCTCATGTCTTCCTAGATAGCAACAAATTCTCAAATTGAATAATAACACAGGACTAAGCAAACTTTTCTACTTTCTTCAAATTATCTCATCAACGATGGGCACTTTCGGTGTATTTTAACGATTGTGTAAAATTGTAAATAATAAGTTATAAGATTTTGCTTAATTTTATTTTTTTGCACGAAAATATTCCATTGTATCCAACATTCCCTGAATTGCTTATTGACCGATATTTTTTATCAAGAATGGTCGATTTTGTCGCCTCAGTTCATTTCTTGCTCCCATGGTTGAGGAGGCAAATGATTTTACATGATATTCCGCAGTTTACAGTCTCACCATACAAGTGATGAGATAGCTAAAGTTTTGAATTGGCAAAGCTCTGCAAACCGTGTCCACTCAAGATGGCCGATGGTAGAAGGAATTTGTATTTTTAAAGAATTTTAGCAGTCAACGTAGTGTTAATTTCACAGATGCCCCATTTTAATTTTCTGTAACAAATGTCAAATATTTCTTCCCTTACTCCTTTCTTAATTCATAAATCCCAATAAGGTTTTTATAATTGCATTAATTAATATCGACCGATTAACTGGTTAATTATACCATTTCAAATCAATTGTGACTTTCTGCAGCCATGAGCATTATGCATGAGGCAAGCGAAGACATTTTAACCATAGCACAGAGAGTTAAAATTCGCTGAAGGTGAGCAGAATAATTAAAACAGAATTTTCATTCCTGTTTTTTTCTAACAGCTGATACTTTTGACAGATAGGTACAGTTTTAAAACCCAGTCACACAGTTAAATTAACATCTTTTATTTATCCCTATGGGCAAGATGTTAAACCGTGACTCATCTTTCCCAGACGATTTCCATGAGGTGCGGAAGGCCAAAGTAAAATGTAATGTAACGATCGCATTTCGCAATTTTTATTCATAAACTGATGCGAACACGTTAATAGATTAGTTACTATGTATGAAGAAAATCTTAAAAAATGAGGTTAGAAAATGACTATGAGTAACGCATGTATTTTATTGAATACAAGAAATTGATATTTTGGCTACACCGATACAGAATTTATAATGGTATTCTCATTTTCACTAGTTTATTGATTTTTGGCTTTCCTCTGAACTACACCATTGTTGCATTGTTGGCTACTCAGATAACCAATCATTCCTCACGATTTATATAATCAAATATATACTTATTTAATCGCAAACCGTAGAATTTAATTGCTTCTACCTTCGTCTTGCAGAAAGAATAATTGATTTCTGAATTATTACACTCCTGGTACTACTTCAGTGCGTAACGATTAATATTACCAAGTCGGTCTAAATTATATTAGTGGCACTGTAGCGTAATATCAATGCCATTTGAAATAATCAAGAGAGAGATACGAGAAAAGTATAATGAAATATTCTGAGCGTCTTTTACCATTTCCAAACTCAAACATTAGGTAATCCCTTCTGGAGGATTATTATTTAAACTAATCCCACTGAAGAACTTACAAATTCAGCGCAAGTCTTGGGTAGTGGGGTAGCATCGTAAAACCTCCTTGGTGAGGCATTCAAATTCAACCAATTTATTTGCCGGACTGACCAGTGTGGCTAGTCATTCGGCTCATTGTGTGCACACGGATGGACATTAAACTCCTTATCTATGACTTCCTCTGATTTTGCTACGCCACCTGGGTTCAATTAACATAATCAAACACAATATCTTTTAAGAGAAACCTATCATAAACCTTCCCCACTTATTGTTTCATCTTTTGCTCTTCATTTATACAAATTGTTACCTGTTTCCGGTAACTCATTGCTCTCACCGTTGTTGTATTTCATATAAAGATTTTTTCTGCATATTTGGGCCTAATATAATGATTATTAATGGGATAACTTTCTCCGAAAATTAATCATTGGCTTCCGCTTTTTTGGTAACGAACTAAGTTGGATAGATGAATAGTCGTTGACGTCTAACTGTATTATATTTTGCACTGCATTGCCATCTGCCAAATTACAATCAAAAGTCCAATAGTGAGACCATTGACTAAGTGAAAATTTTTAGGTCAATCTAAATGGGATAAAGACTTGTAGCCCAAACAACAGCTTTCTGTAAACAAAATAGATTTACTTATATAGGCTTGAATATGTGATAGATGATTTTATGCCTAGTCAGCCAATAATTGCAGCGACGGCTTCTACACAGGGAATCTTACATATCCAGATGTGAGCGTGGAAATCCAAAAATCGGTAATCCAGTGTACGAGGGATAACGTCTACGGGTTTTCCTCAAGTTCAACGGAAACATTCAATTAGGTTCCCCATCATAAAATCATAGCTGGAAAAGAGTATGAGAATACAGAAAAGGCAACTGTAAAGCCTTGCCTATAAAGTCCAACTACTGCTCGGTTAAATGCCTGGCGGTCTAAACGTTTGATTCTCACGTTCTCACTATATCCAACTACTTTTCCTTTGCCTTATTTCTGTTAGTATGCTCCTGCTCCTACACTTTTTCTATCTGTCTCTATTTCATTACCTTGACAATACAATTTTGTTCACTCTCAAAATTTCTTTATAATTTGAAAACTATGATTGTCTGTCGTCGACTGATAACTATTAATAATAGCCCCAATAATGTTGTGAATAATGAAAATTTATTTATTTTGCCCTCATTTTACTGCTTTTAGATGTTTTATTCATTCACACAACGGACATCATTGTCTGCCTTAACTGCTTTTGCGATTCATTTATCAGTATTCACCCCTTTTATTGCCTCCTTAGCACATTTGGATATATAATTCGCCCCTTATTTTTCAAACATTTCATTAAATTCCTCTTTTATCAAAAACCTTCACCGTAAGTTCTACTCCCTCACCGAATCACTTTCTCAACTTGCTGGTTGCAAGGATGTTGCTTCTTTTCTGTTCTACCCTAAGAAATTATTCTCTTATTCTGTCTCATTTCTGTCTTATGGCAGCTAAATTCGTGCAGTTGAGAAAGTCACTAGCTTTGTAAGTTTTCACCATCTAACATCTGGATCTCCTGAGCTAGAGTCTCCCTTACTATACCTGGAAGCAGCGGACTAACAACTAACAACAATATATATATATATATTATCCAGAACTTTTATTGAAAGTGAGCCAGTGTGTGTGTTGCCTCAACTTATCTTCACATCTTATACACTTAGCTACTGGCTGATCTGCCTCGAGGTTTGGCAAAATTTGACGTGAGGATAAATTGTTACAAAGAAGCATCTAATAATGCAGGACAATTTTCTGTTAATCCCGTATGTTATAGAATTATAAGCATTAACACTTTTCAAAATACGGCCCTTCTCGTTTTTTTCTCTATAGTACTGCTCCTTTGGCATAACTGTTAGTTCACATTATTAATAACTGGAGGAAAATAAAAAGAAGGAAAATAATGCCGGACCTCTGTGTGGGGTGCTATTATAGATGTTTTATCATCCCGATCGCCAGATGTTAATTGTCATCAGCTATAGCAGTTTGACAGTTCAAATTTTAGAAGCTGAACCATCAATCCCTGCGTGAGTTCATTTCCGCGAGGAAAAAGAACTCATTGCCTTGACTATTTGGTTATATCATTTCGATTTTCACCTTGAATGAACATAACTCACGGATCTGGGCTTACTTAAATTTTCAGCTACCTGAGTTCAGCTATATTAACATTGTAAGATCATTGTAATATCTCAGTCATCGGGAGGAAAATGACTTGAATTGGCAAGACCGACTCTTCTTGGTTAAATATTTTTCAATTATTCTCTCGCTTTCATTAAATTTTCGCAACTTAATTGAATAAATCCTGTGTATAAACATATATAACTTATATTTCTCTTTTTATGTTTTTGACAACTTCTACCTTGAAAATCTGTTAATGCCCCACAGTACTATTTCCCTGTGATAGAAATGGTATGAATGCATATGTCAGCCAGATTATGCATTTGTCTGCTAACTTTAGCGTGCATTATCTCAAGGTAAAGAATATCATAATCTATCGATGTATTCGAGGAGATGAAATGCTGGCGTAACAGATATTTGCTGAATATTCCGACCACCGCAATGCCAAACAGGATTGAAATGTCAAAAAGTTCCATATTGTGTGGCTTAATACGACATTCTAGCTATTGCGTGTGGTCTAGCTTTTGATTTTGTAGCAAAATACTTTTACTTGAAAAGAAAATTATCTCTTAAACTTAGGGACCTTTGTATCTTAATAACATTATAACATTATAACATCAAATCACCACTGATTTTATCCAGGCTAATATTGTATTATCAGGTGATGCAATGATTACGGTTGCTTATAGCAGTTAGAGTAAGAAGAAGGAAAATGAAGATTCTTTATTAAGGAAACAAATCTGATTATGTATTTGGCTGCCTAGTTGATCACTAATGGAAAAGTGTTAAGATTTTATCTCAGATCCATAAGATCAATAGTCGATAAACCGGATCATGATGGATGACGCATATTCAGTTGTACGGAAATGTACTCTACCCAGTTTTCAAACGAAATAAATCGTGCATTTTTAATAAATTTTAAATTCTATTATATGATTGCAAATGATCTGAATCAACACTAAGTGGGATTACCTTTGTTGAAATATTACAAGGCTCAGTTCAAATGTCGAAGTAATGTTTATAAATGTTTCATAATAACATTTTCGTCTAAACCAAATCATTTAGTGAATCGGGTTTCAATTTCGTGAATTAATTAGCCTATGTCTAGTTTTTTCAAGTTGTGTCGGTCGATTGGAACTTTGAATTAAATAAAAGAAGGAACTTACAACCGTCGGAAAATTTATTTCAAGCATTAGAATATGAATAGAATTTTTGTAATCTTGAGTTAGAATTGGGAATCGTTCTGAAGGAAATCTAATTCCACTAGTCTTGGTAGCTACTTCCTTTGAATAAAAATATATATTTCTTTTGCACAGAATATCAATGGGGTCTAATTAGATAACCTTAATGATACGTTTTGATCAAGTTAACAGAAGTGTTTAGTACATTTTGTACAATTAAAATGGACCGAATAACTAATGGAATATCGCGATCTTAAATAGCTTGGGTGATTCGCATTTTCCGGCTGTCACTTTCGCAAAACACGGTGAGACTTAGTTTAAAAGGCAATCAACTGTTCTGTTTGATTAACGTTTTCCACATAAATGAGCAATTCTGGTGTTATAAATTGATCTTATTAAAGCTAAAGCACAAATTAGAAAGGAAACTTCTCATTTAGTACTCTGACTTTTTATAACCTTGCATATTATCTAAATAGAAGAAATTATCGGTTGAATGGATAGTGCATAGTTAATACCATAGCAACATTCTAGAACTTGACCTAAGACCGAAAGGGTGTCAAAAAATGCCTGTAATTTATGGAGTATGGAAAGAGAGATCGGTTACAAGCACCCGCAGATGTAAATCCATAAAAAGCAATTAACTGATCGATAATCTTTATGCAGTACAAGCAAATTTAACAAAAAACAATAAAATTTAGCTCCGATAATAAACAAAAAAATAAATCAGAGGACAACTGATCCACAAGTCGTATGTACTGCGTCAGCAATAAGTCATAGGCTCATATATCTTCATTTCTGTCAGCAATATTTTGCATCACTTTTGCGACAGAACAGTCATACATACATACATACATTATACCTGGCGCTTGAACCGATGACTGTTGTTTTTATCTCAAGTAAATGCACAGAAAGTCTGTCTTGAACAAGCCTTTTTTCTTTTCACTTCCGTGATTTTAGGATAGATTATCTTCAGTTCATGCTGTCTAATTTGTGGTTTGGTGGCCCAAAAGTCGCACATTATGACTCAGATCTAGTGAATTGGTTTAAATATTTTCATTCTGAATAAAAAAGAGACTCAAACCCAACATTGCTTTCTATTTGTCATTTTTCTGCAGATCATAATTATGACGTGGGCAATCAAGCCTTTGGGCATATCATCTTATGTTTACTGATCTGCTGATGACAAGCGTTTTCTCCTCAAACACACACTTTTCTGTTAAAATTATTTCTATTCACCCTCTGACACTCATTTGATTTTTTCTACCTAATATGTATTCGCAGGAGTGAGTAGATGAATAAAACAAATTGGCTAAAAGTTTTTCTTTTAGCCTACTCAGTCTACCACGCATTCTTTCATAAAAGAATGGGACGGAATTTGAGGAATTAACTGTAACTGAACCAATTGAAATTCCTTATTTTTTATATTTTAATATTTTTCACTTATTATTATTATTTTCCTCGCTGCGTTTCTGCTTTTTAGCAACTCTGTAAAGCGTTTATAAGCTCAAGCTAAACATCACACATAAAACATCGCATTTTTAAATGTTTTGAGTTAGTTTCTATTGTTTGATATCACCGCTTCACTAAGAAAACAACAAATGCATACCGATTATTTTCTTTGCTGAAGAATGTTCGTTTTATGATGTCTGGATTTGGGTTATGAATACAATGCTAAGGGATTGGAGCGTACTTTGATTTTAAGGGTTATAGAGAGAAAGAACTATTTTAGTCTCCTTTGCTGCTACAGATAGTCACTTTAAAACACCGTGAGGTTTTCATTTTTTGCTTTCAAATTTACTTTAATATGATATTATTCATAAAAAAGCGCTAACTAGTTTGAATAGAGTGAAAATTACTAATTTTTTTAATATCTGAGAATCTGCTTATTTAAAGAGAAAAATAAAGATGTTTGCAATTTTCTTGAAATTTTTCTGTTTAAAACTTTTTCTTGTTATTTTTGAGGAGGTTTTCTACCCGTATCACGAGTTGTCTTCTGTACTTTCCTAAATGTCAACTTTTTTCGGAAAATTGTCACATTTTTCATTATATTTTCCAAAGTTTTTAACTTTTTTGGCTTTAAATCTCCTAATCTGTTTTTGGAAAAAGTATAAACTTAATTTTTTTTCTTCATTGTAATTATGAATCGAAATCCATATTTTTTCCTGACCAACTGCGTGATCGGATCAATTTTTGCGAAGTGAAGTAAAAATCGCTTATCGTTTGCATTAATATTGTAACAAAAATTTTATTGTTTGAAATTTATTCAAGTACATTGCATTGCTTAGTTTATGGCCTAAGCTATTCTTTAAATCAAAACCATTCGGCCTACTCAGAAATAACCTCCCAAGCCTTTGAAGGCCGAGTATTTTAGTAATATAGTGCGGTGATTGTATGATCATCACGTATCCGAACCTCTCAAATGTAAAAAACGGAATGAGCACAAGCTCCAGTTATTAAAGATAAACGGAAAGAGATTTATTCTAGTGGGCCTTTGCCATTTTGCCTATAACATGAATAACTTACTTTCAACCCCGATAGGGACGCAATCATCAACAAACATCCTAGTGGGTTCTAAAGAAAGGATTCTGTCCTGATACTTGCTTATTTAACTTATTCAGGATGGTATATGCCACAGGCTGTACCAATTCAATTTGAATCTGATGGAAGCAGTTTCAACTCTTCTAAATATTGGGCACGCCGAGGATTTGTGCGTCATGCCACTATGAAACCCTTAGAGAACTTCACACGTGTTTGATAAATCATGAAGTGTAAACGAAGCAATTGAATGCACGGGGAGACATAGATATACGATGTGATCATCTGTTTATTAGCTTGAAAGTCCGACTTAGAGGTTGTACACCTTTATAGTTCTTAATTTTGGAGGGAGGACAGGGGATTCCAGGACTTTCTTTTGATCACAAATTACCTGAGACTGAAGAACACGTACTGGCATTTTTCAACATTAAGGCACATTGGTGATATCTTTAACCATGAAATATGAATTTAAACCTCTTGAAAAGTCTTAAGAACATTTATAAGCATTGTTTTTAAAGTCAGGATTGAAAAATATTGTCTAATTTACGATTGCCTGACCATCCTAATATTTTACATGACTTAAATAAATCAGAAATAAAGCATTTGAAAGTGGTTTTTAAGAAGGGCTCTAGGAGGTTATTCCTCTAACAATTACAGTCGAATTACGACTGAGTAAGTTGAAGTAAAGATTTAAACAAAATAGTGGCTCTTTTTTATGTTAATATGTATGCACTCTAAGGCCCATTATAAAAGATCCTATGAGGAATGGAAAAATATGTACTGCTTTCGGACTATCTTATTTTGGGGGGAGAGAGATCTATGGGACTTGCAATAATCTTTTTTCTTTTAGACATTTTGTCGAGCTTTTGCTTGTTTCGATTATATCTGAAGGTTATATTTATACAGACATTTTATCTTCAATTCGTAGAGCAGTTTGAATTGAGAATAATCAGCGAAATCACACATTCAGATGCAAAAATATGAAATTAATCGCTGCATTACTAGTTTCTTCTTTACAAGTTTGTACTGGACGAGAAGTATTTTGAGCCAACAGTATTTGAGCACTCTGGATATAGCTGATGATTTGTGTACGTAGTAGTTTGAAACTAAGTATTCTTGCTCTCCTAATTGCCTCCCCATCAGGTCTTGAAACAAAATGTGAAAACTGCATTATCTAGAATTGCAGTGATTTTCTCAAAATTCCAAAGGGCAGATGCAAGCATTTACGTGCATTTTATTTTGATTTATTGAGGTAATTCGAGTAGGTGCACAATTAATAGAGACCTCTTTCATATAGTAGCATTTTCCCCTCGTCTACTCTCTTGACCGTTTAATCATTAAAAGGAATTAACTAAAATTTTACGTTCTTAGAACGTTTAATGGCACACTTTGTCTTCTAATTCTTTTAAATCTTTTTAAATAATTTCCTTCTTTGCCGACTAGTTATGGCTCTGGCAAGTGCGGATAGGATATCAACTCTTTTCCCTCTCACTCTTGGCATCGCTTAATGTACTTTTCGTCCCGTTCGATCCTATCAAGGTGGTCAGCCTTGGTGGCAATAAACGACAAGCATAAACGCTGATATAAATTATGTTGCAGTATATCTCGGATTGTCTCAGTGTTCAAAATTATAGATACAATTGCTAACTCTAATCAATTACGTAGTATGATCTTAGAAATCCAGCATCTGGGTGGGGGTTCTTCATTAGAAAAATACAATTTTGATTGGTCAACGTTAACTTAATAATATTTTTTTTCACTTGTTATTATGGTGTTTTTTCATATTTTAATGTTTGTTTGTATAAATGATTATAGGCACATCTGATTATTATTCGCAGATGTGGGAATGAATTCACAACGCATATTTTTTGAAATTTGCATTCATATGTAATAGGTATTTATCGTTTTCACGCTCATTTTTTCTAAAAGACAATCAGACAGATTAATACAACATTTAGATGGCTTGTTTTATTCTTTTACTCCCTATTTACAATCTACCTGCCACTATTTCCCTTGAAATGTCAATTAACAGACTTTGAAAATGACATAATTATTATGGCAAAGACAATTCATTGCCCACCGGGGCAATAAAATCTTTACCATCAAGATTAAAGTCGAAAATTTTTTAAAATTCTTTCCTTATTGAACTTGTAATTCTGATATGGTCATTCTGATCTGATGGATTACTAATTCCGTCAACAATTATTGACCTAAATCTGTTTGTTTTGTTGACATTTGACATTTCATAACTGTGGCAATTAGGTGACTGCATGTAATTTATTTTACGAAAAATATATATTCGGGGTACCCTTCAGACGAGTTTAATTTCGAACACTTTGTCTTTAAATTGAAAGCACATATTTGGCTGCTCTTAACATCAGACCGATTCAGAGGGCGTTCTTAATAGTCATTTAGATTTAATTAGTGTCTGTTTAATTTAATTTTTTGGGAATAATGTTATTATACGTTAATTGAAGCAGTTTTAGCAAAGTTTTCTAGATATTTACTTATTTTATTTATATATAAATTAATTTTTTTTAAAAATTTGGCTCTGGCTCTTGTTATTCAAGTATAGGGCACGGTATTCTTGTGTGTATCAGTGAATTGATTGGCAAGTATTTGCAGACGATTGAATCCTTTGTGATGATTCTTACCGAAATGCTTTGTCTGCACGTTATAGCATTTCCTAAGGATCTAAAATTTATTTAGGTGAGTGGATTTTGGCACCGGTAAATAATTTTTAAGTAAATTTTTTTACTCTTCTATTGTGAAAAGGAGTTAATTAATTGCAATGAACTTCACAGAGTGTACACTAAATGTTACTTGTAAACAAAAATGCATTTTATTTTCGCATCACTTGAACCCAAATGAAAGTCCTTAATATCAAACCGATGTGCATTTCTCTACAATTTCTCATTTTATTATCGTCTGCTGGCATTGGTTACTGTGAATTGTAAATTAATTGCAGAGTGTACTCCTCCAGCTTATTAAATCAAGTTTGCTTGCTAATTCGGTTATTCAGCAACTGTATTTACCTCTTTTCAAAACCATTGTCTGTAATTATAAATAATGGCTGTAAAATGGTGCTTCAGATGTACTCTAAACAATTGTGCCTCTATTTATTTTCACTACATTAAAACGATTGGCGACACTTTGAAATAAATGATACATATTCGGCGGCTAGGTTGCTTAATTTAAACATCCATCTCATCGTCTGGAAAACTTGAAGTCGAACTAAATGTATACATTTTTAACTACATTATTTCCTCCTTTTAGGTTCCTCCAAGGTAACTCTAAATCCACATTGTTATTTGTAACTAGGCGTCTAGTTGCAAAGTACTTTATCTTTTGTGAAAAATTTTACTGAAATATTTTGCTATTCCCAGGGTTTTATATTTGTTCATACTTCTTTTAAATGTGTCATTTTGCGTTATTATTGTGGCAACTGACTGATTAATAGTAGTGAATAGTATAACGTTTACTGTTAAATGTAAATAGTCAGCAAATTTGTAGTTATTTGAAACCCTTATTATTATTCAACATATTTAAATTGCCCATTTAACTACATGTCTTATATAGCTATTGTCTGCTTATATTGTTTACTTTTTCTTTTATCCATAGCCCCATTAAGAGTCAACCTATCTACCACTGCGCATTTTAAATCAATAAACATGTCTTTCCCCTTCCATTCATCCCGAGCAGGCATCACCTACAGAGGTCGTGTCCTAATTAGTTCTTCTCTTTTTCAACTTGTTAGAAGAAGTCGCCTACGTGCAGCCGCTGAGAAGACTGCTTTTTGCAAGAAAATTCACCGAAGGGTATCAGATATCGCTTCCTCTCACACAATTAGGCACAATCAAAGGAAAAGATTTAAGTATCAGTGAGATTAGCACAGAATTTTTTGCTTCAATTTCGCACATTACTTTATTAAATAATTTCAAAAATAAAACTGGATAATCCTTAATTATTGTTGAGATTAATACACTTTGCATCAAATTTCCTCCTTTGTGACACTAACGGCCTCTAATTCGCATGAAATACTATCTATTTACTCAGTTATTCCAATACCGCGTTGGTTTCTTAAGACCTTGTAAAAATTGTTGGTCCTTTAACAGCTTGAGGAGCAGACATGCAGCTTAATGAGTGATTGGACGAAGGTATCTCCCCAAAACTAAAAACAATTTTGAAGTAGTAAAGGCAAAGGCAATTAATTAAAGCAACGAAAGGCAGTTTCTGCAAAACAGAAGCTTCTTAATCTTCTGATGTTTTAATATATTTATTTGTTACTTTTACAGTAACTAATAATTCTCCCATTGTTCTAGCATCTCAGAGTGCTTCATATCGCAACTCTTGATTAAGCGGCAATTGATGCATGAAGCTCCAAGAATCGGTCAGAGAAAGTGTAAAAATGGTGAATCTCGTGCTTTTCATGGCATTCGTCAAATCTATTATTGCTCCAGCAAGACAAATCACCAAAGCTTTCAAGCAGCTCAAACAATCTGCACCTGAATTTCTATCAGCCTGTTTATATGATAACGCCATCACCATTTTATTACCATCGAAAATGGCGCTTCCAAAAATATTGTTCAATGAAGCTGCGTTTGCAAAATTGACGCCAGATGGGCCAAAAACAATGTTTTTTACACTTACCTGCCCCATAGTTTTAAATCAAACACCAATACCAAGACTTCGAAAGGCATAATCCTCTCAAAGACCAATTTAAAAACTATCACATGTAATGTGGTTTGCTTTCAACCCCCCATTTTAACTTTACGGAGAGACCAAATCAATGGGAAACCGTAATAGCTGCAACTAGACGTTTCTTTCACTAACTTTTGAAATGCATCAAGTAATTATAAACTACAGCCCTTCTCCTTATCTGCTATCAGAGGTCGTGGCCCAACTATCAAAGTGACCGAGAAATTTTAATGCTTTGAAATCTTCAGTGGAATTACCATAACAACAACTGATTACGTAGTAGAGTATCAATTCCCTCTGCTTGGGCTCAATTAGCTTGAAAATCTCGGTCTTTTGGACCGCCTTATTCCTTCTATTTGCACTCTTCCGTTGATTCTCAAACTACAACTGAGTTGATTGTCCAAAGTTTCCCCTTCGAAAGTCTGAATCGTCATGGCTAGAGCAATCAAATTCGAACAAAATTAAAGATAGTACTAAAAACACACCGTTTCAAGCAGCAGACTCAGCCTACCGCATATTATAACTAAAAAACGACCATAAGAAATCGGTGCTAATATGTCTGCTTCATGAACTGGGTCAAACTTGGTTGCTGAAAATTCACCCGTGGCTGAAGAATCGGCTGCATTTCTTTCTGTTTCTGTGTTATGAAACAGCTTCTCTAGCAGCTGATGCTAGAGAAGCGGAGGTGGTTGCTTATTCTGACCTGAGTCTCGTGTAACTGCGATTGATACTACCCGTTTAGATGATTTTCCCGAATTTATCAACCACCATGCGTAAGGGGGCAAGCTGAACGGGTTAGCTTATAATGACAAGCGATATGAGTGTTTCATCGGAGCTTTGCTTTCATCTAACGTGGTTTTAACCACCAAGATATTTTGACATAAGACGGGGAAACTCTGAACTATTGACTCAGTTGTGGATGGAGTACCCTTGACTACATATTCAATTTGTGGGGTGGTCAAGGAGACTACTTTGTTCAAGCCATTCGAGACCAAGCAGAGTAGAGTTGGAATTGTACTACATTATCAGTTGTAAATATGATAAAAATGCAGAAAGTTAAAGTGAATTTAAATTTCCCGGTCAGTGTGATGGTCTCACCACAGGAACTGATGGCCGATAGGGAGAAGGGCTGCAGTTCAGGATGATCTAATGAATTCCAGGACTTTTTCACAGAACGAGGACTTCGGAAGCAGTGTCGCAGCAGGCGCACTATTTATACAGTTATGTAATCATACATGCTTTTACCTTTCATTAACGCCAACACGAAAGGTAGAGAACATATAGTTTGGCACGCAGCAGTTTTAGTTGAGCCAGTTTGGTGTGAATCAGTATGCCGTATTGGTGTCTTTCCTTAAATGGATGCTATAAAAGCTCTGGA
The DNA here is from genome assembly GCA_900708905.1 of Hymenolepis diminuta. Classification (NCBI taxonomy): domain Eukaryota; kingdom Metazoa; phylum Platyhelminthes; class Cestoda; order Cyclophyllidea; family Hymenolepididae; genus Hymenolepis; species Hymenolepis diminuta. The sequence continues at coordinate 2,529,183 of CAADRB010000021.1, forward strand.
GTAGGTAAGTGTAACACAGTCTATTTCATGTGAAAGCGTCATCTTCGACAATAATTGTGAGACTGTATCCTATGAATACTGACAGGAATTAGGGAGGAGATTGTTTTTAACGATGTGTCCTGTGTAATGAATGTCGCAAAAGGTACACTTTCTTTAACCGATTTTTACAACGTCTTGTTATCATTGGCTGTCGAAAGGAGTGCCAAGTATGACTGATTATGGATCAGAATAATACCTGAATTGGAAGATACAGCGGTGGTAGATGATTGAGAAATATTAACACACTGGGCAGTCCCTATTTTTACAGAAAAATCCATCACTTTTACAGATGATGACTTTTTCGTTTTCGGCATTATCAAATTTGCTAGGCACATGAGATTGTCAAGAATCGGTGGATCTCTCAAAAATATTTTAGGTATTCAACAGTCTATCTGCAGTTGTAAAAGCTCTGTCCGATAAATAGAAGGGTCCTAAAATTAGGATGCTTTTATAGCATCCCTCGTCTCTTCATAAGGTCTGGGGTTATTTAGGTGGAAAAATTTATGAAAGATGACGATTATTTCGTGATAACCTATGAAGTGGTTCCTTCTAAATCTCATCTTATTACATTTTGGATTTGGAGAGGGATAATAAAACACAGTCTTGTCTTTATCTTAAGTGGCTCAAACAGCATATGGACTGACTGTCAGGTATCATTACTAAACAACCTGGGCCTTAGATTTACAGTTTCATTCAATCAAAATGAGATCTAGTCAAGTTTTGATTTTAGCTACCTATAGTGTTCTTTATTAACCAAAAAGTGACTTTTAAGGTTTGCGCATATAAACTAAGGAGGCATCAGACTTTTCGAGTTGAATCTTACAGTGAAACTTTTTGGTGCAAATGCATTGTCATAGTTCAAGAGCTTATCAAAGCCAACCGCTATCATACGCGCCTTAAAGAAGCCTTTCGCTTAACGGAAGTGCAGGTTATAACTCTCAGTTGCTTTCGTGACAGTCCTATAATTATACCTTTTTACAACGCAGATCAAGTGGATGAGACATTTAAATTTCTTAGTATGGCCTACCTATCTATCCAAAATAAATAAAGTTAACAATTTTACACGTTTATTACATTTTCTTTAAATAAACTAATTGCCCAATTATGTAAACATGAAGTCATCTCGCAGTTGGTGACGTGAAATTTACACAAACAAAGACGTCCACATTGGATTTAGTCCCTTCATCGAGTTTCTGGCTATTTTATTTAAGCTAATAAGTTCCTACTGATTATTTATATCTATTGAATTGTAAATCGCGACTTCAAGGTAGAATTTTGATCCAGCTGCAAATTTTATTGGCATGTTCATCTATTTACTAGGGAATGATCTCCGTCGTTGCCAGTATTTTTCCCCTTTCGGATTGAGAATTTTTACTTTAGACATCAGCAGAAAAGGGACATATATTCTTACTTTTATCCACATTAATAATAGCTCATTTATAGCCTCTTCTCAATGGTTACTTTTCTCGTTAATGACTAACTTTTTGTTGCCAATAGTTTTAAGTGTCTACATGAAATTGGAAATTGCAACTGGGTTTATTTTTAGTTCGCCATAACTTTCTTGCCTAACAGAACTTTATGTTCACTCTTTTTACTCACTTAAAAATAAATTCTCTCTTCCCCCATTGTTTGACTCGTCATCAACTTTTGGTTAAAAACATTTTAATTCAACTGAAGCTTTGTTCCTCCACAGAATGTCTGAAAAGGAAATTGAATTTTGATTATTATAATTATGATTAATTTTCAAAAGTTCTCCAATTTAGATTTATCTTCAGTTGTTCTTGCATCGACTTTCAAAATTATATCTCGTGTGCTCCTATCAATTTTTTACTGGTCGAAAATGCCTTACGGCACTTATTTCTGTAACGTATCAGGATCTACGCGCAAAAGTTTTTATTTCCGGGAAAGGCAAACAACTTTTTAGCATTCACATCAATCACGTGATATGCTCGAATAAAATCGGTTCAAAAGAAGTTGTATTTTTAAAAATGACTGCTCGTATTCACAGATATGTAACGAATTCGTTGATAACGATAATAACAAGATTTTTCGCCATGAATCCGTTGCAACTTCCCAAATAATAAGGGTTCGAGACTCGTTACTAACTATTTCTGTGAGGTCAACATTTCCTTAATCGGTTCTTGGTGGAATTTGGACTGGAGCTAAATATAGGGAATAAGTCAAGTTGCTCATATCGTAAGGAGTGGCCGAGAAGCCACTGCGATTTATTAATCAAAATACTAAGTTTGTAAACAATCGTCTCTTCGCGCTACATCAGTCACATCCAGTCATCGATGTCTCTGTATGATGATCGGCACTTATATAGGTTTCTATGCTCATACCTAGATCACCTAAACGAGAAGCCGTTGCCGGCATCATATCACTAGACAAGTCAAGCATTTATTGACATCTGCTTTGTATAACAGCTTTAAATGGATCTTTATCGAATTTTGGTTGCGGATATTATTTAAGTCTGGTTATTTCAGTATTTTACTGCTTCGAATTTCATTCATTCTGAATTCAAAGTGAAATATTTCTCAAATAATCAATCAATTTAGTTACAATTCTACTATATCGCTGTAAAATGTTGGCGCTTTTATCAAAAGCTTAACTTTAACATAAATCTAAATGGACCACAGTAAACAATAGAGACGGTTTCTTTGAAATCACCTTCTGAACTATCACATCCATCCTTCCTAAAATAACCTAACGAGATCCAGTCAAGAGTCTATTAATTTTAACTCCGGTGGAATATTGTTGGTCATGAATTTATCTATCACTTATCGACCTCTATGTCCCTTCGAAGAATGAAACTTTTCCTTAAGTTTAATAAGTGATGCGTTGGCATTTTGGTATATTTGTGGTCTTTCTACAAGTCGGTTATTATTACTTTAATGATTCTTTTCACTTCTAGTCGAAATCAAAGAATGTCAATATTTCACTAGGGGAAAAATAACAATGTAGTCTTTTATAAGATTACAGAGCACATGGTCTCAAGCAAAGATTCATGCATAAATGATACTGATACAAATGTTCTTCTAATTAGTTTTTTGCCAATCATCTTTCTCGTACAACCTCTCATACTCTCAAGTAAAAGTCGCTCTGTTGGTGCAATTTCAGTAAACGATGGAATTTTGGATCATTGTCCTATATATACCGACTAAATGAACCGATCTCCAAGACACTAAAAAAACACGTTACTATTATGACTAGACCAACAACTACACTCAAGTACGGATGCATTTACATTTACCTAGTGTGAACCAAACAGCCAAACATTTAAGAACAGCAACCGCTGGCGAAATTAGAAGGCAATCTCACCTTCAAGTCTCTGGATGACTCAGAGGAGTATGGCCTTTGTGATCACTCCCTCAACCTCTTCGCACTCATAAATCTTCTTGCCGCATATTTATATATATCACATGTCTTATGGACATGCCATTCCATATTAACTTGCATCTTCTATATAATGTTCCTTATTAAGGACTTATTTAGAACTCACATGTGACAAATATAAACAGGGAAATACCGACATTTTTCAGTTTTAATTGTCCGCCGGTTGATTATTATATTCTACTTTAATAATTTAAGTAACGAAGTAACTAACTGTCGAACAATCTCATGATTTCAAAAAATATACATACAAATATGATCCCTAACAAAGTGATTCCAATAAACTCACCCATTCCAGAAATATGCAGAGTGCAAGATTCCCATACGTGAGAAGAGCGGAAAGAAGAATTCGATCTAGAGACGGCTTCTGTTAAAACGTAAACAATAAACATCATTCATACTATGCACACAAGTTATTCTAAGGCCAAATATCAATGCAGTCACAATCTACGATCTTTCCCAGTTTTAGACATAAAACCATTATTTGATTGCTCTCCGCTTTTAAACGGAGGACCTAAACGAAGACCCTTACGAAAAAAATGCAAAAAACTTATTACATATCGCAAATTCAGACCTCAGGCATGATTAGAGGGTTTAACAGAACATACAACAAACAGATATGTTATCTCACTCCCCAGTATAGCAAATAAAATTATGGTAACTCAGAGTGTGCGGTTTACATTAATAATAAACAAGCACTTCCATCAACATAATAGTACAAAAATAGACGTGAGCAGAGATTTTAGAACAGCCAATCACGATAAAAAATGTAAACACAAAGGCTGATGTTCATTATGATGAAACAGACAACAACAAAAACCGGAAATGAAGACCTCTTAATTGTTTCCTTATTTCTGTTAACAGTAGCTCGCGATTCCGAAGTAAAAGGTGTATCGTCCGGTCCGAAATGCTTTCGTTTTCGAATCTCAGCTTCACCCTCGAAATCGCTTCCATCAGATTCTGCAACACCAGCTTCACTGACAGATAAGATATGATAATTTTATTTGTAAAGCTTACTCTTCTTCCGGATATTCTTCATTGGCTGAACATATAACGCTGATTAATTTAAATATAAAGCTTACGATTCAGAAGCTTGAATAATTTTCTTCTCATAATTTCTCGAACAGCGTCATCTGGGGAAAAATAAGACAAAATACACTTGTACCTGTAATTGGGGGAGGATTATATCCGTTCTCCTCCAATTTTTCACGCAAATCATCGTCCGATAAAGATCTAAGTGCTAACAAGTCCATAACGGGAAGCTACGGATTTAACGAGTACAGGCTAAAAACGGCAAGAATGATTGCAAAACCCAGTAAAATTCTTCTTGACGAATTCAATTATAATAATTTTGTAGCAAAATGCTTTTGCTTGTAAATATTTTTTTAAATGTTAATGTTGTTTTGTTGTTTGGAAATGAAGATATAAAATTAAAGTAAATTTCAGTCTCACTAGATTTGCTAGAATATTGCTTAAAAGAAATCCTACATGGTAGCTAAATCATTTAATTAATATATTATAAATGCAATTAGCTTTTAAATGCTTATTGCCATTAGCAACAAATAGTTACACTTTTGAATAGGCGTCTGGATCATCTGTTGTGAATAGCTTGACGTATTATTTAAAGTCAAATTATTTGGAATTCCTTTAAATTTCTTTAAAGTTGCAATAATTAAAATCTTAATCAAAGTTAGATAGATTATAGGAAAACAATTGGATATACAGTTTAATTGAAGGTAAATGTAGGTTTGTGGCTTGGTTTTAGTAGTTTTATCAGATTTTAAAGCGCAGATTTACAAAACTTCACATTTATAAATTTTATTAATTTGCGTAAATGATATAATTTATCGCATCTTCATGTATATTCATTTCAGTTAAATACACTTAAAATGGATAACGATGAAGATTTTCTGAAGACTCAGGAAGACGCTTTAAAATCTGATTATCAAGAACTAAGAACCCAGATAGAGGAAAATGAAATCATTCATGGCATTCCCTCGAAGGGTATGAGCTCTATTTACATACCTCGAGATCCTGAGTACTTTCGTCGACGTCGTAAAATTGTCATTCAGCGCACCCTCCAAGTTTCATCACCGAGGGATTTAGTAATTCAAGCCGACCAGATGGTCGCAGATCAAGAAACCTGTTTAAAAGGAGAATTTAATGCTACTACATTCCTACCTCTTCTCCTCCAGTACTTTCTTGATAAAATGAGTGAAATTGTGAATGCGAAGCACCTTCTTATGCTTCGCTGGAAACGATATTGTTCAAATTCAATGATGGTTGAACAGGTTTATCAGGACTACTTGACGATTATTGGGTAAAACGTGGTACTCTTTTTCAACTTTTAATTTATCCTAGCCGTCTTACGGAAGAATACTTAGAGTGCAGTTCAAGAGCTCATCGTCTTTCAGCTGCTGAAGAAGCCCTACTTGCTGGAAACGATGGTGCTTTGGAATGCTTCGAATTTGGAGATATACAGATCTATTGGAGAGCGCTTATAATTAAACTGCAGTCTCAAACTTATTTTAAGCAGCTCATTAATGTAATTTCCATTAGGTTCAAATTAAAATTTTATATTATTTTTAGCTTATTAAATGGTTTCCCTATGGACATCGTGAAGGTTTCAAAAAGGATTTGTCGGTTAGTATTGTTCAATTTTTACCCTTAATATTAATAATCTTTACGATCTATATTGACCAATTAACTTTAATTGATTAAGGTTAAGATTCATGCTAGATTAAAATATTTTTACAATTTACATGAAACATATAGTTATAAACATAAAAGGGAAATACCCTTTCTCTATAGTAATAAACAAGTTGTTTGATGAGGCTGAATACATTAGGTATGCTACAGATATATTTAATGCGATCATCATAGATTTCAGAAGTCATAATTCTGTAAGGATGGGACAAATAAACTGACATTTGTTTAACGATTTTAAATAATCCAGTAACGCTATAATGAATTAGTAAATATTTTGCACATTGGAAAAAGCTTAATTCCATTTAAAATAAGTTAATTATTTAAAAACCATTTATGCAGCACTTAAAATATCAAACAAAATATTACCTGATATCCCATGATGGAATTTGTCATTTCAGTTTAGAAAAGTTCGGTATTCTCTTAGGTCTCTATTTGTCATTCACCACCCCATATTCCCCATTATTCATCGTTTTCTGGTTTTTTTTATATATTTGCAGAAACAACCTCAGCACCTACTAAACTACGATGAGGACCGAGACATTCGGGAGATGTTGAACCTAGTTTTAGATAAAGGTCCAGCCACAGTTCGTATAGATGCTGAAAAAGCACATAGCAGTGTTGCGAGTGAAGAAGGTACAGACGAAATTGATCCTCTTCCTCCATCCCCTATTCCAGAGGAAATGAGTCACCACCCGATTGGCGCCCAAGAGTCTGCAGCTGAAAGTGGGCAATCCCCTAGAGACGATGTTGAAACTCTTACAACCGGTCGGAGTACATCGGAGAGTCTACGTGCAGATGAATCTGCAAAGCGCGACTACGCCGACTCTAACGACCCTCCTTGGAAATCATCTTTTATAACCAATTTAACGGTAGACAATTTACCAGACACCTCAACAGGATCAATCAGATCTCCTAGACCCCCACCTTGATTAAGGATCAAGAAGAACAAGATGTCAAGGCTACTGATCAGACCTTTAAATTTTCTGAACATTCTCCTCAACCACCTGGTATTTACATGGCTCATTTAGAAGGAGCTGGGAATCCTCTGCTACCGTCATCAGCAAATATTCAATTTGCAGTAGCTAGTAGTGGGTTGATTCTAGATGAAAATTATTTTGGCCTTCCCTTGCATGCAACCGATATTGCAAGCATCCGAGCGCATATAGCTATGTTTTTGCAAGCTTACAATATAGAATTCGTAAGTACTTTTCTCCTACCTCTATCCCCTCTTCAACTTTAAGATTGCTTCGAATCAACATTATTTCCTTTTCCTTTCATGCAGAATGTCCAGATCATTCGCTCAGCAGCTGATGAGATGGAGCTATTTGGGGTTATAAATAGAAATTTCAGTCGAATTTTTCTTGAGCAAGAGGAAAAGCGGACTTTCAAAACATACGATGCTCCTTCGGTAGCTTGTTTCTCTTTTTAAGCAAATGGTTGGCTTCCCTACTTCAATTTAATTAGTAGCCGACTCTGCGTTTTAGGCAATTGCTGAGAAGTGGGGCGTTGAGACTCCAAATCGGGCGATGAAAAAGCCAGCTAACTGGTTGCAGTTCATTAAATTGAAGCCTCAAAGAAATGCTTATTTGGTTGAGAGTATGACGACGTTAAGATGCGCAGGAAATGTTGATGAAATTTTACGTTCTCTGTCTGCATTTTTTAAGATTAATAAACCAGAGGTATGTTCATTATGCTCAATTCTCTGACACGGCCTTGTTTTAAAGCATGTTCAGGGCGCACTTCGAAATCATGCAATGTTGGTTAAAAATCCACCTATAATCCATTCGGCATCGCTTGTCAAACACCGTCAGGGCATGAAAATCAGTGAAATCTACCGAAAAATCTTCTCCAACCCTGAATTATATAAGGAGTAGGTCTTAACTTTATTCTTAATCATTTGTCTCCAACTTCAGCCACTATGTCCTCTATGGCCAGAAGAGAAATTAGAGAAGTTTATTCTGAATATGGCCTGGACACACCGACATTTTCTAAATAAAAGTGGTGATTAATCAGCGTTTGGGAGGATT
>CAADRB010000022.1:8997-33066 GCA_900708905.1 Hymenolepis diminuta
GGGGGGGATTAACATGACCAGTTGGGAGGATCTTAGAGCTCAAAAGGGCGATGAATAGCTTGAGGTTTGTGTTGACAGGTTAGATAGAGATTACTGGCTGGACGCTTAAGGTCTAATTGAGCGTAATGGAATAACAAATAAGACTTTTAGGTGAACAAATTCCGGCGAGAGAAGTTAACAAATTTTGTCACCACAAGCTGCTTCTCAATGGGAAATCAACTCAACATCAGCGAAATGTGAATGGTCAGACTTAACATTAAAGTAGGCATGTTATCCATGTAAAATACTACCACATTGTTTTGATTTAACATCCCATTTCCTCGAGTCATTCCACCACAATACACGAATACACTGTGAATATCATGACTCATCTGCAACAATGGACAGAACTGTTAAACTCAAACATTTATTAATGAGATTGAGGAATGAAGCTTTTTGGCAACAGGATGACAGGCGATCAGGCAATATAGTTTGAAGATTCTCATTTTGACTATTTATGGTAAATATACCACGTGCAGGTTGAAAACGTTCGATGTTTCAACAAATTCCTCTCCGTTCACTTAGCAGTGCCTTTAAAAGGAGTCCAACTTTCTAGTTTAACGTCCTCATATTTCATATTTTATAACTTGGAACTTAAGGCAATCGAACAATTTGCTGCCAAACTCTGGCAGCAGACTCTCTATCATCTCAGAGTCAGAAATGTAGGCCGTTGCTTTATTTGAGCTAAATGAAATATTTAAAAATGAGGTTATGTGTAACCACACGTAGTTTCCAATGTGTTCATATTGATTGTAATGATATATCTGAAGGCATAGGAATTTAATAACGTTATGGTATGTTAGAAGTAATCGAGATCCAAACCGTATGGATCTCATGATGTCCTCAACTGCATAAGTTGAGTTCTGAGCATTGTTAGGAAGGCGAATGGCTGAGATAGTGATAAAGCTGTTTACGTGAACACGGTGAAACGAGCAGTCTTTTACACTCCCGCAAAACCACGGAGTGTGAAGTGTGAGGAGCTTGCTCAGGGGTTTCTTTGAGATACGCCTGACTGCAATAGGCTTAAAAAGAATTCCTACTTTCTCTTAAATTCCCTATTAATGTGTCAAGTTCTTATCACGGTATCAATTACCAAGAAGAGGTGAAAAGAAGGCTTATGCATAATCGCGACTAATAAAAATCAAATCAGACGTCAGAGAATCCTTCGGTTAGACCAATCTCTCATTTCTAAAATAATTGCAATTTATGCCCCTAAAAGCGTACCCACTCAACTCAAGAGAGTACGAGCGAAAGATTTGAGTGCGAGGTTGTCAAATCTATGCAAGTGGTCGCAGAAGAGAAAGCTGTGTTCTTTCACTACCGACAGGACAAATTTTCCTCGGGCATTACTATCCCCGAGGGCACTTCAAGTGCCCAATTTCGGGGTGTTTTATGCGTGAAAAGGACAGGGGTGGTCGAAATGTCACGTACCAGATGATAATGCTCAAAGCTGCCATTAGTTTAGACACAGCTCTCTTCAACGAGTCTTTTGAAGAAGCGCCAACACGAACTTGTCGAAGCTGGGGAGTGATGAAGTAAAAAACCCGATTCACACGACCATATATCCCTGTCATTTACTCTACTTGTATCCTTATTGATGTACATCCGCTTGTCCGAATGACATGATACAATTAACGCTGTAGATATGCGGACATGTTAACCAGATGGATTTGAATATCTCCGATGCACCTGAAGAAATGTAACTGGCATGTTTCCTTGGGTGCTGACTTATTCGTTATCCACAAATATCGCCACGACTATTTGAACAACTTACCAGTCAGACGGTTATCCTCCACGTATCTCAATCTGTATAACTATACATATCCCCATATCCCCATTGTAAGAAAAACATAATTTGAGTTTCACATTCTCTGCCTTCCCTCTACGCTATCTAAATGGGCGTAGCAGGAGCACAATCTTAGTGGACCCGCAACAGTATTACTGAGTCAGATTAGATCACATCAGAACCCATCGACCATTAAATCAAAATGTCATTTGAAGTGACTCGGTGATAATTAGAAATGTCGTCTTGCATCTTCAACTCTTCAAGAATTCCTACTTGGTCCTGCCGAGAATTTCAGATTCACGGAGAAGATCTGAGTGGTTAATTATTTCGTTTTGTTCACTAGATCATTGTGGTGTAGCTAATGCTTGATAAGAGTTGTCGTGGCACAAGATTAGCGCTTCCTTGTGCTAACTTCGATGTCTGCGGTAAACCACTGCTAGCCGTAAATCCTAACATAGTTACACCTTTAGCCCATAGAGTCTGCTTTGCCAACCCTAATGTATTCACTTTCAGAAGAGGGGTTCCAGGGCATTTTGTGTCCCAAGTTTTTTTAAGATGGGAATGAAGGAGAAGGAGTTCCGTAAATATACAATGAGTGACACTTTAAGGTCACCTTCTGATCGGTTTCATTTTTACACCTGAAATTTTATCGTGGTTCCAGTTCCATACGAATTTGCATATACATACACCACTGTTAAAATTAACTACAGGCAAAAAATTCCACCACAAAACAACTAGTTAGAAAAAGACGAAGTATAAGCAAATCAGCAAAATTAGTCTTCTAAATTCGATTCCAACTGCATCTCCTCCTTAAATGTCACTTTTCAGACAGAAATGAATCCTATGCCTTCCCGGATGACATTTAACACCTTTAAAAGTTGATTTCGGTTGGCGATAACAGTAATTCAAGCACAAAAGGTAATCCAAGATTTCACCAATCCTACACATCTGTCGTGTCCAAGGGTGAAGAGAAAGTAAACGTCGATTTTCGGCACAGAGAATACCAGCAGCTAATGGAAACACTTGATTCATGTTGGTACTGGTTTAGTGCACCCAAAAATATGAAAATGCTCACTCGAAGTCAATTCGCAGGAGCCTTCGAACTGCAAAGTCAATCATTTTCTCCCTATCACAGAATTGGTGCTAATGTAATTATTACTTTGCATTCACTTTGCACGAGCACAATTCGATCTCAATTATCTTGTGCCTCTTCTGCTAGCAGACGATTTGTGTTCTCTTAAAATCACAGAGGTTCTTGATAGCTGTGTATGATGAGGTCGTAAACTCCAATTAGATTTCTCATAATCTAATCAATTTAGAGAAATCACCTACAAATTCTCCTCTACTCTACTCAGACTTATTTTCGAACTAGTAAGGCGACTAATATTGCCCCTAGCATGACTCTCCTTATAAAGTGGCTAAATTGTATGAGATATTGTAATTTATTTAAGTGGATTTAAGTTAGTCAGCTTACTAGGAGGTGAATGGATACTTAAATCTGACTGAACTGTTTTGAAATGTAATTTGAGGAAATCCAATAACTATTGGCATGGTATTTTGAACATGAAGTAGATGTGAATGAAATATGTAAGAGTGGAATGGTAGTGAATTAAACTCAACTGATTTTGTATAAAAGAATCCATTGTTTAACAAGGAAGCCAGTGGAATAGGAATGATTGGTGGAAAATCGATACGAACAGGAAAGCCTGTGAATAAATGATGTCAACTTTAGGGATGACATTTTTAATAATGTGGCATTTCAACCACCCTTGTCTTGTAAGAGACTTAAAGTAACCGCAATTGGGCACTAGAAAACCTTGTTGATCATTGCGTCGGTGGAACAGTGACCGTGTCGATGGTGTAAAATCTTTGCTTCCTTTTCTGTGAATATTCGCATGCATTTGAAAGCTTCACACTTCATCCTTTTCGCTCGTATTCCCTATTAGTTTTAGTGGTGGAAATCTCCATTGTCTAAGTCAATGCAAGTTTGGTCAAACCATGGACTTTCTTGTCCAATTAGGTGATTTGTCTTACCCATTCTCTTGTGCAGGCATTCTCTCCACCTCCTTTTGGTATCTGCTGGCTCAAAAGATTTTTATGCCAGGAAAAATAGCTGTAATTCGCAAAATTCCGAAATGTTTACAAATGTTACCTTTACCTTGTTATCCTGTGCAGGTCAGTTGGTAAAGGGCTGAACAATCCCAGATATTATGGGACGTCAAAGCTGAACAAATGACTTATTTGACGATCGGAAGTACGACCAAGATCCAGAGGTGTTATTTGGGTTGCATTACATGGATCTGTAACTCTTTTTGAACATAACACTTCTTATTGACTAACAACATTCGTTGTAAATAGCTAAACACCCGAATAGTGTGGTTTTTAGGTTTCGTGTTCGCTTGATAAATCTGCACTTTACTGATATTCTTTTAAAAAGGAAGAAGCTGTACCAGATTTACAGTTCTGTGATTTGGATCATGTAAAATACTGCAGTTGGGGAGGCAACTTCATTTGGCTTTCGACATGACACGATTGTCATGACAATCAGTCAATCAATTAGACATAGATTTGATGATGCACGCATCAGTTTATTTCATCATAAACAACATTGCACTGTGAATTGTGATGGAGTGAAAAGTGAATGTTTGATGGTCGAATTTTCAGCAGTTTGATTTGATCTTAGTGAGTAAGAAATGCTGATTCTTAAGTCAAGTGCAGGTTAGAATTTTAGGAATGTGGGTTTTGTAATCGCTTTCGATCGCGTAAAAGTATGATAAGTATGAAGAGGCTGGAGTTACCCTAAAATTAGTATGGGGAACAAATGAAAAGTAATTCACCGTGAGTGAAATGCAGTTAGTTCTGTTATGTTAAATCATTTGAGCTAGTATTATCCCGTCATTTTAGCCATCGGAGGAGGATTTATGCTTTCATATTATCGACAAAGACTTTCTGTTGGAAGCAGCGCTATCATTCAACCGTTTAACCATGGTGAATTCAGGTGCATGCTTTTTCTGCACTCAATCGAAATTGTACTAAATGTGGTCGAGGAAGTGTGAATGAATGCCAGTATTCAGTCTTGTAGACCAGCACTCGATAAAACCTTCGCCTACGTGTCTTGGGAACGAGAGTTCAAACGAACGCTCTACAAATCTCAAGGAGTGAAGTTTTCAACGACAAAGAGCCTCAGGTAATAAAGGTGGCAATGTAGAATTCTTAGTTTCCAGATGGAAGTTCCCTTAGTTCTCTTTCTCATCACTTCAGTGAGTATTGTGTTGAAAGTTACATACTTCCATGTCCTAATGGTAACACTGAAGAATGAGCATTTGTCTAAACGGGCTGAATAGATTTTCATATGTTCCATTTTTTCCAGAACGTGCCAAATTATTGGTGTCCTATGAAGTTCGAAAACCAGTTATTTGATGACAAACGCGGTCATGGATCACTACAGAAGCACATTTTAGATCACGCAAAGATCACCAAGAACTGTCATAAAAGGCTCAGGGCAAGAAATTGAGCAATGAGTCTCAAATGATGTGAGTTTGGCTTCTGTTCTATTTTTATGAAAGTATATTTATAATTTCCTTTATTAAATAGGTTGTCATTAATTCTACTTCCCACAATTTGCCGGCACTATGATCAAAAGTGACAAAATTGCAATATCTGGAAATTACCTGGAAAACAAAAGTGGAGCACATTTAATAAATTATAACTCATGATAAGTGAATACTGAAATCTCTTGCAATATTTGCCAATCTAAAATCTACAAGTTCTTCCATTCGCGTATTTGCCTGCCACCCTTAAAAATCGCCGATTCGAGACGTGTTGGTGGACGTCCAGTAAAAGGATCTGTGCTGTCCCAATGTAAGTGGCTCTAACGTTAAAACACTCTGCAGTCTTCCTGCCACTCAAAGGACTGCCACCATTGGGAGGCGTTTTATCCTTTGCGTATATTATTATTTGATGATAAAGGCAAGATGAGGCATCTTGTTTGCATAAATGATTAGCCCAGATATAAGAGGCAACTCAGTCACTGGAAATTAATTTAAATTAGGCTCATAATTTATTGGGCCTAAATTATATTTTGAATTTTAAATTCATTTGCTATTGCCCTGGTCAGTTCTGTCACGTTAAAATCGCACAAGCTTAGCCCGCTTTCTCGAGTTTTATGAATAAAAGAGAGTGAAATTGTAAAACTGGCCAATCTAATTATTCAACCGGTAAACAGTTTGGACGCGAATGTCCTCAATAATCCGTGTGACGAATCATGAAATTAGATTTAATGGGGCGGATAGAAGTGAATTACATCTCCTATCCTTTATACTCTGACTTCTTCATTCCCAAGATCTGCTTGATTCTCCCTCCACACTCTCCTATTGGAGCTACTCCACTGTGTAGCCCGATTTCAGTTGCTCTCTCGCATTGAAAAAATGTAACAAATCTTACCTTGTTTGCGGTTGAATAGTTACACTGATTCCTTCTCACGACTCCTTATTTTGCTGCCTCCTTCTATCATCCACTCCATTCTATAAATAGGTCTTGTATAATTGGGCACTTGATAGGTGGTAGCCATTTTCGTCCAATATGTCTGACAGATTCTAGAGAAGACATATAAAATTCATCTTAATAACTACGGCAACATAGAATATGGTGGAGTTTTGTTTGCGGGGTGTGGTTATTTATCCCCACTTTCGCACAAAAAAATCAAATTAACAACTTAATTTTAAACTTTGGGCGAATGAAATATAGTTTAAATGCAAAAGTTTTATTTTTCAACATTCACTTCTACCTAAAGCTAGAAAGCCGATGTTTTACATTCTCATCTCTGAATTTGAACTGACAACGAGTTTATGCCCTAACTACAGTCCTTTATAGGGTATTCAAAAATTGCTCTTTTCCAAATGCACTTTCATCGTGTTTTGTTTTCTACTTAGTCCCTTCTTTTATTCAACGACAACGGCAGCAGCACGGATCGTGAGTCCAAGGCTGACATCATTTCCACTTTGACCTTGTGGACTTGGTCTGTTTAAGGCAGATGTTGAGATCAAAGTCAGGGTAACAAAGAATCTTACTCCATTTGATTTTCGGATCTGGTGCTTACGGTACTTACTTAATGAGTAATTCATGGTCCCAACTTCAAATTTCATTATTCATCATCTGGACTGCCGAGTGAATTCTTGTTCACGATATCCAATGCTTATTGGATTTTTAATTATGATGGTCAGTCTTGGCATTTCAATTCATTTTTCTTTCAATGGTGGAGAAGGCAGAATGATATTGGGCAGTTTTCATGATTTTAACATGGCAGGGCTGAGTTGAAAGAAACGCATTGTTATTTGAGGGACTTGAGTATTGGTCTAGTTTCATTTACTTTGCGTATGGAGTTTTTCAGAATGGTTTACATTCCAGTTAATTGTCAAATTTGTCCTTGAGAATCTAATCTAATCTGTCCACTTTTAACTCGCCTTTTCGCCCAGTCTGTTCAAAAGTCCTCGATCCTTAAACCTAACTAACCAGTAGTGTCTATTGAAGTATCGGTCTGGCCATTTCAATTCATTTAGACATCAAAAGAGGGGTTACTCGATGTTTTCTAACTTTGCCGATCTTTTTAGCTTTCATTTAATACTGCCTTAATGCAAGCTCGTAGAGAGGCTTTATGCAGGGATGAATGAGAAGACTGTGAGCATTAAAGAATGCAAGATGTTTTAGAGAGTACAGTAAGCACATCATCAAACCTCAGCATCTGGCATTCTACTTGTAAAATACAAAGAATCACAGACTATCTGCATTCATATTCAGCATTCCTATCCGTTGCATATTTCAAAGTACCAACGTTATTAGGGGTAAATTATGGGTGGTAAGATGACGGAAAGTACAAGACTAGCCCTCCGTCTCTCACACCGCCTACTTGCATGTGTTGTATTTACAAAATCTGCGCCATGTGAATCCACGCGATGTGATTGGTCGAATGCCGATTTACGTCAGCCAATCACCGAGATGGGTCCATGCTGGGATGGGATTGGTGAGCAAAGTTATTACCAAGTATTTCACCTATCGCGTTGTCAAATTATTTGGTATTGCTCGCTCGAATATCTCTACATTCGATAGGAAAAAAACCAGTAATCACCAATTTCGTTTAAGGTGAGACATGCTCCGTTTTGTCATGTTCTTTCATGCACAAGTTTTTCTAATATTTAAATGTTAAATTGTTGTTCTTTTTAATCTTAATAAAGCTTAAAGGCCAGCTGTCTCGTCACTTTTTAATGTTTTGATTTTGTTTTACTTCTCGAGATTCTTTTAAAAAATAGGCTTAAAAATTCTTCGTTCCTGGAAAGTAGGAAATTATTTTGTTAATTATAATTGGGGTTTGAAAATTGTCACATAGGAATGTGTAGGGGAAGCTAATTTCAGTTGGATTTCATTGGATTCATTCACAAATTCATTCAAAAGTTGGATTTTCTAATTAGATTCCCACAATTACATCATCGTTGCCTGCCAAATCACACAGTAAATTGTGAAATAGAGGCTGTCATAAAGTGTTACAATAATGAATGACTTTCCGCCAACTTAGTTCCTTTCAGTTGTTGGGACATTGACGGTTCTCTAGACATTCTTAAATTCCTCGTGCATGTAACTAGTATTGGACACTTTTGTCCAATACAATATCCGCATATACAATGGAGTGAGGTGGGGGGAGGGGAGAGAGGAGGTATCCGCCTGATTAATTATTAAGTAGGCCTTTAATGAGGCTGGACAATCTTGGAGAGTAAATAGTCGCAAAGGCAGAAGACAGCACCCAACACGATCGCTATCGGAAGGTTTTGTTTGTTTGAGTCTCAGAGACGTCAAGCTGTTATCTTAAAAGTCTTTACGGCGTGAATGTAACCAAAACGCTCTCAGTGTTTTGAATTGATACAGCATAGAGGCATGCCAACTGCAAGAAGTAAAGACAACCTCCTCGCCTAGGTGAAGCCATTCGTAAATTAAACATTTCATCCGTAGGGAGACTAACTTAAGAGAGATTTAATAAATTTACGCTTGGTGAGGTGAAGTGGAGCCACTCTTTGTTTTACTTATTTCAAAACTGCAGTGGTTTGAGGGATCATACGTGCGTCATGACCTAAATGAGCATATGCCATGAATTGGTTAAAACAGAGTGTTTGTCAAAATACCAAAAGTTGACATTCATGAAGTAGTCCTGGAATTGTAAATGCATTGTCACTTGCATATTAGGCCTTCACTTCACCACAGATTCGCAGTCGTTTATTTCAAATGTCTTGCTGGTTCTCGCTTGCAAAGAAGGAGATTATTATTTCCGACCAATAAATCAAATGGGAAATTTAAAATTGGCCCACTTTGCTGGTATATACCGGTATTTTGTCGCCTTTGTCCTTGCAAGTTGCCCGCGGAAGAAGTTGCTTCGACATCAGTTATCGAGAGTGGAAAAAATCGATGCGAAACAGGCTTTAACTTATGTGAATTTCAAGGCGCCGTTATAGTCCAATAAGTGGGAATTTTCGAATACTTATGGTGCAGATAATAAGGACATCTTTCATCCTATCACGGGCGAAAGATGGAGCATGAAAGGCAGACAAAATAGGGAGCTTTTTCATTGGGCTAACTTCTTTTGCTAGTTGAATCACAAGCGGAGAGAACGAGTTGCTGACGAACGTGAGAGGAAGGGATTCGCCCTCAACCACTTCGTGGAGTTAACAGTCCTGGTTGACAAAATTATGCAGCACAACAGTGTTTGAATAAGATGGTACTGTCATTAAGTCAACGCATATTATCGTCTTTATGAAAATCTCGAGAACTATCTGAGTCTAATTCCAGCATTCAAAATGATTGTGTTTTTAGCTAAAACACATGGTAATTGGAAGATCTGGTAGACGACCATGAAGAGCCAAAATTGGTAATATAGTTCGGTGTAGTGTCTATTATGCCGGCTTCCGTCATTTAGGTCTGTGAAAGTATTTTTAAAACCATATGTGGTAACCATATTAGGAAGTTACCACAAGTTGTTGGAATGTAGAAAAGTCGTTGGCAGAGAAACTGTCATAGAGTGGTCTATTTTTAGACATCCGCGTTTTGCTCTGCGCATAATGAATTTTAAACGCGTGTTTTAACACTTCTTAATGCTTTTCAGATAGGTAGAATGATTTCCTTTGCCCCTAATACGAGTCAGCCAATGAATTCGGCAGAAAATGGACAAAGGAGCACATCCCAGGAAGCAGAGAAGAGCCCTTCAAGTCAAAATAGCTCCGAAGCTTCAACTGAGAATAAAACCAATTTGATTGTGAATTACTTACCTCAGAGTATGAACCAAGAGGAAATACGGGCTCTATTTAACACCGTGGGGAAAGTATCCAGTTGCAAATTAATTCGTGATAAGAGTACTGGTAAGCCTTTCTCTAATTTCCCAGTGGAATTATCCACTTTAATCAATCCTAATTTCATCTTGTAAGTTAAAGTTAACACATTGCTAGTTTTTCTCACTCGAATTTTAGGAATTGGCAATCGGAAGTGCTCAGAAGATGCACAATTTAAAGGGAGAATTTCAGCCATTTGATTGTAGGATAGTGTGTGTATTTACTTATTGGATTGAAGTACGATTCACCGTAATTAGGTTGAATGTAATAACCGAGGCGTTTCTGCTCGAATCAAGTTATTATCCTTATAATCAGTAAAGTTGTTAGTGTCGAAAATTTCGTAATGTCATTTATTAGAGGTGTAATATTTTCATTGTAACATATCTCTAAATACATAAGGAGGGCAGCTGTTGGGTCCAATCACCTTGACAAAAACTTGTATTATCATTAGGATAAATTGGTACACTCTGAACCTATATTCCGTGGTTGGACAACAGGCAAATGTGGAACCCGCCTGGGTGTTGTTTGTCTCACCAAATGTTCGAGACTTATTCTGTCTATAAATGCAAGAATGCAACTGAATTGTTTGGGTTAAACATTTTGACAATAAACCTGATTAATCTTCCGGTGAGTGAACTTCACGTTGTGATCGAAGATGGTAACGATTTTTGTCGTTAATTACGACATAGACGGCGGGGGAGACCATTGGCATTTTTGCCCCCAGAATGATTAATTAGAGCGGCAGTAGACAGAAGTTCCAGATACCGACCTTACACATTCCCCATTCCGCGATTTTATGATCCAGTTTTGACTCTCCAACTCAATTATTTATTTCTTGTGAAATATGACCTCTTTATTCCTAAGTTATTTTCGTAAAGGTAGTCATTTAATACCACCGAATGGACGCATTAATGGATGCAAAGGTCCTACTTGCTGGGAGTGTTATGTTGCTTTCAATTTAAATACGACGAGTTAGCTATAAATAAGTCATGAGGATGAACATTTAAATTTCACATGGAGAGAGTGAAGGGTGTTTTGCGTCAAATTCAGTCATTTTAGGTATCTTTATAGTAAGAAAAGACATTTCTGTCAATGGATGCTTCTCTTGAGCCAATTTGATGGATAGATGAATAAATTCATAGGTGCCTTTAGTTTCCAGGCGAAGTTCAAAATCCCTAGTTTTGATAATCCTCTCTTTCGAAACCTCTGATTTCGGTGTTTGGATCTGCTGTGCAAGCGCTATGAAATGGAAATTTTTACGAATATCTGGTGGAAGGGCACTCAATACCTGTATTTTTCAAGTTCTTCACACCAAAATGGACAACTGCGGGTCGTATCAAAGATGTGATTGGGATATGGGATTGAAAAATTGTAAATACTACATAGACTGAATGGGAAGGTCAATAGAATGTGCCGACTTGGTTTTGTATCAATTCCTCTTCACTCCGAGTAGTGGTTAGTACAGTGTTGTTCCTAGAAATCCTCTTTGTTTGTTTGGAGTCCATCTTTCAAGACAGTTTAGTAAATACTCGCAGTGGATATCAATGTATCTAGAGCGACGGCTTGTAATTGTATCTGTTTTGCAATTATGCAACAGCACTCTTGTCATTTAGCCCAGTTCCCTACCTCCATTTCTTTATCCCATGTATTATAACTCAGTTCCCGATCTTTAAGCCATTGGCCGATTTTTCACTGTTCTCTAGTTCATTCGTATTAGTTTGTCACTCCGGCATCTTGTCACATTTGAAGTTTTCTTATTGGAGGATTGGCTTTCTCTTTCTGTTTTTCAGCCCCGTTAGTAGTAAAGTTGGTAAAGCAGTTCGTAAAGCAGTTTTGCAGTTTTCTGCATTATACACTGGGGATTTCAAAGTTAGGCCATTCCTTGCAATACCAATTCTAGTTCCTTCTGAAACAGGAATAAGATCGGTATATCTTGAATTGCGGAAGAGGATCAGAACACACGTCCTTTCTTCAAAAGATAAACATTTATATGCACATTTGGTGCTGGCATAGTATGTTACAGTTGAGGTTGAATTACCAGTTCGCTTTTAAATTCTTTTACATTGCTTTATGTGAATTTTAAATGCTCACTGTGTATCCCTCAAATTCCCACAATATACATGATCTACGTGCAGTTAAAACTTGTCAATCAAAGTGTAAGTGGTTTAAAGTATTGATTAAAGAAACGTGGTCTTTACGTAGGGAAGTAAAAGAAGATCTCGTATTAATCCTGTGAAACCTAGTTTTTTACCGACTCTGTGCTTTAATGGCATGAAGAAGGTGTAGCTTTCACCTTTTCACTCTTCTAAGCAAGCATTTTGTCACAAATTGAAAATGAAGAGAAAATGCATATTAATCAGCATAGTTTGCTATTCTGGTCAATAGATGTATATTTACGATGTCGTAGCCTGTTCCCATCCTCGTGACCGACTTGTTTATATCGACCACTCCAGGGCCGGAGTTAAAAATAGAAACATAAGATTGATATTGGATAATGGAGGTGACAGAATTTATACGGTTGACGAAGATCGAACCAATCGCCACGGGAATGCCGACAGTCCGATTGGTCAGTATCTTGAGCATTGTTTGCACCTGCCATGCCCTCATGCGTTTCGATGGGATGGCTGTGAGGTAGGAGAGTGGAATACCCAGGATTTAACTGGGCGACGATTTGTTTTGTCTTGTTGGGTAGGTCTCAGTCTTGTAACACTTCAACCTGCAAACTATCGCTAAACTTAGCACTTAAGCGGTGGAGAATCAGGCAATCTATAATCTAGACGGAATTTGGTCAAATTTCACGCGCTCTTTATCCTTACAGTTCTTATATAGATGTAAACATCACTTAACAGCATTCCGTTTTATTTTTACAATTAGGACAGAGCCTGGGCTATGGATTTGTGAACTACGCAAACGCCTCGGATGCAGAGAAGGCCATAAAACACTTCAACGGCATGCGTTTGAAGAATAAGAAGATCAAGGTATGGATTGTAGTGAACAGCGCATCTATGTGAATGCATGCGTAAAGTGGCCTGTTCCGGAGTCTCTCTGTGGCATATATTTACATTTAGGCGCACGTAAACAGTAGCCGTCAGGTCTTAGTGGTCTTGTGGGCAAGTTGCTGAGGCGACTCGCATAAACAATCACTTCACAGTTCAGTGATTTACGTCGCACTAACGAGTGCACGCGTTTTTGATATGTCAGGCGATAGCCTGATTCGAAGCTAGTGTTGGAAGCTATTAAATAGTTCAAGGAGTAAATACGTTGAAGGTCACCCTATTGACCGTTAATCGAATCAGATGTGGTTGCTCCAACCTCAATATCACAACGAGAACCCTCTGAGAATACTAGAGTTAGCAGTGTTATCAACACCCTGTTTTATTGATACGAATCACTTGATCTATTGTATCGTTAAATTCCACCAAATTGTTTTAGTCGACTTCAACAATGTGTTGAAGTTGCCGCTACTTAAGGAAATGCAAAATGAACACAATTTTATGGCGAGAGACACTATTTTCGTACCATGGAATTTGTGAAATAAACGGTATATTCATTCATTCATTCTAAGTGCATTCATAGTTTTGCGAAATTTCCCATGGGAATGACCTGGAATGCTGGAACGACTAATGAAAGTTGTCGTTGTGTTTAAAAATTGTTGAACTAACACAAAATGCCATTTAAAATAACAATAATAACACTAATGAATGTAGTCCTATATCAACCATTTCATCATTTTCCTGTTTAGAATGGAATACCCCCATACTGATGGTACGCAAACAATGAATGAAAACTAAGTGTATATCTTGTGAAAGCAAAACTCCACTTATGCACACCCATTAAGTTTCCTTAGCTCACCAAATTTATTATTTTTCCGTACTTATTTATCAAATCTCTCCTGCTTACAACTGTCGTTGCGTTTTAGTTTATATAATTCTCTCTCTCTCTCCCCTCAGCTCTTCCCTCTCCCCTCTCCCCTCTCCCATTGTGTTATTCTCCCCCCTGTCTGATAGTAATCGTCATTCTCACTTCCCATCTTGAATGACGTCCCTCCAGGTTTTAGTGTTGTTGCGTGACCTCCTACGTTTTTCCATCATGGTTAGTGAAAGATTTTTAGCTTTAAACTGCATGTTTTCATGAAATGTGTTTCATCAACGTGGAGGTAATTATTATTTATTTTCGGGCCCACATAAAGAGACTGGGAAATGGTGTCATAAAATGAGGAAGAGAAGAAGCAGTATTATTAACCAGTGCAATGTAAAAGGCGTTTACACGTTTTGATAATGGGATAGGATCTGAACACGCGAAATAAGGGAAGATGAATAGGAGTTTGTAATAGAGTAGGGAAGTCAAGAGCCTCATGGGAATTCTAGAAGCAATGAGTTGTCCACCCTCATTAGGGATATGATTTTATATGCACTATCCAAATGTTCCAAGGCTCAATTTTTGTAATTTGATCCCTGGTTTTCTGAGTGAGTGCCAGTCGATGATATCCAGACGGTATTCAGAGCCCGTTGACTAGTCGATTTAATGGAATTGCTGGTCATGCCACTTTGATACATTTGTACTTCTTGGAGCCGTGAGCAGGTAGATGAGACTGGCAATGATATTTTAAAGAGAGCCATAGCTCGCTAGATTTCAGTCAATCTGAGCTCCAGTCAACCTGGCAGTTCAAACACTCAACAAACGATTTCTCTGTTGACCACTGTAAGCTTACCTTATTGAGCATTTCAATCTTTGAGCTTTAAGTCGCCCATCTATAAAAATGTACCTTGTATTGTAATAATTAAACGAACGAAACTTCTGGAACTACTATACTATATTCCCGATTATCCACTTCTTAGTAGTTCAAATCCTAAATTGGCCGAATTGGTGATACACCGAATTGAATAATCTTTCATCTCCTCCCCATATCAGACCTTATTTCCAAATCGGGCTCGTGTCTAATTCCTTTTAATACCGACCAATGAAAGGGAATGACGCAGAAGAAGCATGGAGATCAAAGAAATACTTGTGCACCACATAATTCTTCCACTTTCCTCTCCATTCATTCAAGTGAAGTAGCAATCAATCAAGTGAGACAAGTGAGGGATGCTTTCTTTACTTTTTTCCTTACTTTCTACTTTCTGAATGCTGTTGTTGACCTTGGTTACCACCAAATGGGCTGGGCTTCGCGGCTTCGATTTCATTTTGTCATATATTCGTTTTAATTATCCCCTCTCAAAAACAGCATGATTCTTACTCCCTTATTTCCAACAATCTCAGCACACATTTGCTCACCGATTTTCCTCTACTTGTTAATAATTGGAAGCAGCGAGAACTGCATGATTTGGTGTGTTCTCCTCATTTATGTTATACTTCAGTCTCCTCCTTTCTGAGTTCACAAAGGAAGCAGCTGTAATTGAGTTCTCATAGAAATCCCCTAGTTTATTTGCCTTCAAATCAACTAAACATACAAAACAATATATTATTTTGATTGTTAACCAAAATGTGATGATATGAGTAGACGGCTATGCGAAAGTGACGCAACGAAAACCTGTTGTATCTTTAAATCTGTGCTTTCTTGTAGGTCTCTATTGCTCGTCCCAGTAGTGAATCTATCAAGGGAGCGAATCTCTACATCTGTGGTCTTCCAAAGAATATAACACAGAGGGAGTTGGAGGAGATCTTTTCGAGATGTGGAAAGATTATCACTTCACGATTGCTCGTAGATCCCACAACAGGTAGGCAAAAAATCTGTACAAGTTTGGTTATTATTGAAGTAATGCAGATGTATGACGTAAAGAAGGAGAATTTAAGTCGGTGACAGAACAAGGATAATGCTTTTGCCATACCGCGTGATGAATGCTCAAGATCCAGCATCTGAATGAGTGTTCTTAGTCTCATCTATCCAAGATGATTCCAGAGAATTTCTTTCTTTTGGTGAGCTATAAAGTTATTGTCCTATTATTATTTCACCCTAGCGTTTTGCCCTCAACTTGAGAAGAAGTTTGGTGCGATTGTAGACTATTCTTCTTTCTTGAATACGAATCTCATACGAAATGACATTTTACAATTAAAATTTAATTGCTATACAATGCGAGGCCTCAACTTTGTGGCATAATACACGACGACTGAAAATAGGAGTAAGGAAATTTGTGGCTGACGACTAATGGAAAGTCAAATTGTGCACAAGGGACATAGAAATTTGAGGAAGAGGAATTGGATTATAACTGCCTTGTACTGTTTTGTTAACGTCAAAAGATGCTGCAAACTAGCACAGTTCTGATAAGTAATTAAACCACAGTCATGGAATTGAAACCAATCGCCTTTTTAACTTCCAAAGTAAAATTGTAATGAATGCTCTTTTAAGGTGGCGCATAAATTTTTCGCATTCTGTTTCAAATTGATATGTCAGTAGAAGGCCTTTCCTTGATGTTATACCATCTGTGAAATGGTATAATAGTGGTTTAATAGTGGTTTGCCCCAATCGACATTGAAATTGCTCCCTGTAAGCCCCTCTGCTTCTTGTTTATTCAAACATTCTTAATTGAATCTATTCCAATTGAATGATCAGCGTAACGTAATTCAACCAGAATCCTATTGCGATCCGCACGTAGAAATGGGGAGAAGTTGTTGTCCTTACAGGCCTCTACTTTCAGATGGTGTTCGAACTAGTGTAGGAGGTAGGAGATGTGCAGAAGAGTGAATGTTCACTGGATCACCAAATTGTAGGATCTAAGAGTGTAGGTCAGGTGCAGACAAGTTAAGTACTGTTGTGTAGAAAATTGCATCACGTGTAAAGCAGGATTTGTTGAGCATAATAGGAGAGTCGAAGTAGATGGAGAAGGTGTAAGAGGGGGAGCAAAGTAACAGAAACAGAGCAAAGGAAAGGTGAACGGGTGTAGTGAGAAGCAAACGTCTGCACCGCTAGTATTTTGTAACTGACGAATGGTTGGCGTTTGAGACGAAAACCGAATTATCGAGAAAAGAGAGGGTGGAGATGGGTGCCCAGGATTCTCCAGCTGAAACGTTTGAAAATAGCTCGAACAAACGCAAAAGTTTAAACATGACTTCTCGTCAAAACGAATTCAATTAATGCTGCTCACAACTGTTAAGACGCATTTGGAGAAATCCCTCATTAGGTTTGAAGTACGTTGATAAATTGAAGGAGATTGAAATTAAATTCTTAGAGGGATTTCTAGACCTTGAAGTACCCAAGTGCGATGCAATTCATCAGCCTACAATGAGGTTTGGAAACCAGTTGGTCAAGTGTTAAAATGCTAATGGATTTGATAATTTCAAAGGCTATGAAGAACTGCCGTGCGAAAGTGAAGACCATAGGTCGTATAATCAAGTCCCGAATAGTTTAGTGAACTGTAGACATGTGCCAGTACTCGATTTGAATTGCACGTTCCATGTGCTTGACAACTTGTATAATTTGTATTTCAGCAGATACAGATGAAAAGTTATGCAATCGAAGCATAACTCTAACCGTTAAATTGCCGGTCGAGAAAGAGGAACTGAATGGATGGTAAATGAATGTGATTTTGTAGCGTAGCGATTAATGTGTTCATGTGTGAGTTTAGAGGCCACAGATTAGGTGCACATCGATGCTCGCCCAACGAACCTGAATGGGCAACCGCCCTAGTTAAGCTTGGATGATGAGGTAGAGGCGAGATTCAAGCTTCTCCCTAGGGNGGTTCACTTAAATTGACTTGTCTAGGCCATATGGTCATGCAGTATTTGTGTCGTATATTGGAGATTATAAGAGAAGATTTGGAGGGGTGGAAGGGAGGTGTATTGGCAACCGTTTGCCTTCGTTCATTAAACCGAATCTGCAGCCCCGAGGAAATGGCAGTTACCACTGTCCAACAAGTTCGGTGCTTGGGAAATAAAATATTTTGAACAGCTGACTATTGGCATATTGGTAACCTACATTTGTCATCTACGTTAAGATGCCTCTTACTAATGCTGTCTGCGTATTTGCGTTGAAATGAGTAGATTTTCAGAGCCTCTTTATGGGGATAAGTGTATGATCTGCAAAGAAAGGATAGCCTCATGATTAATTTCATTTCATTTCATAATTTAATTTCATTCCAACATAAGATGTATCAAGGACGAGCGTATTTCCTGTGGAATTTGGTAGATTTCAAATGCTAGTTGTCATTTCCTAACTTCTTTCCTCCAGATACACCTAGATATCCCTTGATATGTCTTCGGAGTGAGTATTTCAGTATATTTGAGCATTTTTGCACGTGGCATCTAGAGACGGGGCATGCCAACACTTGGATGGAAAGGGAGTTTCCTTCGTCTACATGCAGTTTTTGGAACCTTATGCCTTTTCTTACTTCAGATCTCTCTAATAAAACGGCGGGATTTTTGCACACAGCAGACATTTTAATAATCAACTGAAAGTACCAAAAGTTGTAAGCCCCAGGGGTTGTCATATTGCCTATGGCCTAAATATCAGGTTTCAAGAAGTGTGTTTATAAGTACATCAGCCGTAGCCTCCTAAAATATCGAACATAAAGGAATCAAACATTGTGAGATATTTTCATGGTGAAATGTGTTGTGTTATTCATACTATTTAATTATAAGCTTTCAAATTTGGCATTCAATTGTTAAGAGCATTGGAGTCAGTCTTCCCTTCAAAACGAAGAAGATTAATGTTTGTTTAAACCCTGCTAATTTGGAAAGGAGGGGAGAAGGGTGTTGGTAATGTGTCATGCAGACAAAGTGGGTGGAATTTTAGGGAGTCTATTGAATCTCATAAGTAAATGACTATCTGAAGCTCAATATTGCCCATGGAAAAAGAAGAAAGAGTGAAGAAGAAGAAGAAGAAGAAGAAGAGGAAGAGGAAGAGAGAAATCCCGACTGCAATTTTGTTAAAGTGCGCTTTGGGAAAACGTAATCGGAAATTTCGAATCTCAGCTCAATTCCCTTCACTCGCTTGAAAGTGCTTTTCTTCCCAGGAAGAAATTTCAATGAGTAAAAGGAAGGCGATTTTCCCTTTATGAGTGCGAGGAAAGACATGAAGGATTCTCAGAATTTTATAAACGCCTCCTAGGCAGATATGGTGAGATAAAAGTTCCTCGAATGAAGATCGACCGCATTAGGACATCTCCTGACAATACTCGATATATTGGCTGCACATAGGGTCTAATAGAGAGAGTACGTGAAAAAGGACGAATAGTTCAAACCTGAAAGTGGGCAAATAAAAAAATCATATTTAATTTTTTTAATTGATATGGGATCTTATTTCAAAGAAGACATTTGATTAATTTTACGGAAATTCAAGTTTTAAATAACCAACAGAACTTGGAAGCCCATGGTTCTGATGTTGCTTTTTTTCCACTTATTTTAAAAATGGACATTTTAATCGAGAATTTTTAAAGCATTTAAACTATTCTTTCTTCATGCAAACTAATTTCCATAACCAGGAGTCGTTCGAAAAATATGTCTTTTGTAGTTATCTTCTGCCCCAATAGAAGTATTGAGGTGGGGAAATTGCAACCCCTACAATCTGTCTGATTGCACTAATTTATAGCAGGATCGCTCTACAATTTCTCCTAAGTGCTTTATGCACCAAATTGGATCTCTTGGTGAGGTAATCCGTCTGCTAATTTTCCCATAGTTGTGGGCCTCGACAAATTACGTTGACCTTTCTGATTAGGCTGATGTGAATCACTTCTTGAACGTAGTCATAAGATACACCGTCCAGACATACACCCATATGCCATATTAGTTGTTGCATCTTTACATCGAAATTTTGGATCCGGAATTTGGTGAATTTGGCCATGAAAGCACATGCAAACTGACAAACTGGTACAGTTAATGGAAAGTTACATTTTAGCCGTGAGGTAGAAAAGAGCAGTTTTCCTCTCACTGAGTTCCCATTCCAGGAAGTATGGGTTTCAGTAACCAGAGTCGACAGCTTTATGACTGAGTGTATGTGTCCCTTTAGGTGCATCCAAAGGTGTGGGTTTTATTCGCTTTGACCAGCGTTCAGAAGCGGAGGTTGCAATCCAGGAGCTCAACGGTTATCGAATCGCAGGTAGTACCGAGCCTATCACCGTAAAATTCGCCAGTTGTCCCAGTTCGACTCGTCTCTTGGCCAGCCTGTTGCCCCAGGTCACCCCATTGGCTCAAATTGACGCTGCTAGCCTAGCCGCAGCCGCCGCGGCAACGGCCTCCTTTCTCGGTGTGCCCTCAGCCCCCCAAGTGAGCGGTATAAGTAGTCCCCAGTTCCCTGACCTCTCAAACCAACAATTGATGGCTGCCTTGACTACTGCCACCAATTTACGAAGGCAACAGCAGGAGCAGCAGATGGCTTGGCTTCAAAACGCAGCGGGGCTTGGCTATACTACCAACACAAATCCGGCTGCAACTGCACTGCCCTCCCAGAGGCTAAGCTGGAAGAATTCAGGTTTTGCTGGAGGTCCAATGCAATCTGCCGCAGTATCTTCATTGAAAATGAGGTGAGTTGACACAATGTGAACAAAGTGGTCTTAAACATCTGCCTTACTTACTTGAGTTAAGATAGAGACAACCAGGGATGCGTGAATTCGGATTACTTGTGGATGGTGGACGCATGTGTAGAGAGGTAATGCATGAGTATAATTATTTGCCATACTTCAAATGGATGCACTCATAATAATGTGCATTAAACAAAGCGTCCAAGGTGTAAGGCGAGTGAAAGAATTCAAATAGACAGTTTATGGGATTGTAATGGAGCATCATGAAGGACTTAGTGGTCATGTCGAAGACCAGTGAGAGCAGTTTCAGTGGTTAAAAATATCAAGCGGAGCCAATAATCCCGTCCATATTATCCAGTAGAAAAGCGGAATTTCTAGTAGAATTTGAAATTATGGCAGCAAGAGTAGCACCTGACTTGAACTCTGAATGTATTTGGTTGGACCCTTTATCATGCTAAGTAAAGTTAGCCGCGTCATGCCCTAAGATAGCAAGGTTTGGATTCCAGGACTTGACCCCTAGGTTCCTGAGTGAGTTTATATTTTTGCGATATTCAGGTGTTATTAATCACCATAATGAGTTGAGTCATTGGTCATGTCTCCTCGATTCATTCGTTCTTTTCCCTAAAAGCAGGAATGCGTAGACGGAAGTGGGAAAGAAATTTTGGACCTAGCTCGCCAGAATGTACCCTATTTAATCAATGATGCTAGAATTGATAAATGAGAGAATCCTCATGATGTTTTGTCCAAGATGAGCGTTGGAGGACGTAATCAATCCTCAGGGGGATTGGAATTTGCAATCACTGAAGTATGTGAGACACGAGTGGTCATGGTAACTGGGGTGTAAATATTCCAAATGACTTTTGTATATGTGGTATTCCAATGGTAGATCGGAAGGGGGAAGATTTGAGCAAATGACGGAGTCAGAGAGGGGTTATGTGTGAGGCGAAATAAATAGACCTGCATGACCTCGGGAAATGAAGCACACGATGCGAATTCTCTTTTCATGCAACCGTAAGTCACTTGAAAATTTGAAGCAAAAGGGCAAGTTCGTTCGGGAGGATATGAATAATGTTCTGGCATTAAGACAGGAATTTAAAAGTGAAGCTTCGTGAATGCCAAATAATCGAAGTTGTTTTATAATTTGCAGGGACATGCGGAAGGAGCACTAAAAGCAAAATTGTATAGATGTTCACTGCAATCAGATAAGATTTGTATTGAGTGCAGTTGGGGACTATTTTGAGCAGATTAAAGCTTACTGGTACCGTTGATCTTTACTTCTTATCCAATCTTCGTAAACGTTATCATTTGGAAAGGAAAGAGTCAATACAGAATGCCTAATTTCATTTGTACTGACTACTTTTCTCATCATCGTCGAACGGCCAACCAAACAGTGTTTAAGAAGTAATGTGGCCGTCCCCGTACTAGAAAATAAGGCACGTCATATGCAGAGTAAAACGGTTGGACAGGATATAGGTGACCGAAAGACACAACATTTAAGGAGTATAAAGCGGGCATCTAATCGTCCATCGAGAATCAATAGTTGTCAGTGGTAAATGTCAATTTTTGACGGAGTTTGAGGACTATTGATCGACGTCAAAAGGTCTTTTTTTTACAGAATAAGGCTTTTCTACACTGTTGTAATGCCAGGAAGTCTAGTTTCTGCCACTGTGGTATATCAGCCCATTAGACCAGACTGCTAGACTACAGTTGACCCAGATCATGAGAGAGATAAGACAGAATGTTGTCAACCCAAAACATTCAGAGATTTTACAAACGAGAAAATGGTATTCTCCCACTCCTTCATTAATCAGTTTTAATCAATGTGGTTTGTCTCTCTTTAACACAAGGAGTATTGAACCCGAGACTTCTGATTTGTTTGGTGTGCATTTTTATCGTTATGCCACTGGTGCGTCAGCGTTCGTATAAACAAATTCCGACAGTCAGCAGCACCCATATTATGTTTAGTTGTATTTGAAGTGTTCTGCTATTATTCCTGTGTGTGGCCTTTTCCACACGTCTGCATCATATGAGTCATAGCGTTTGGGGTCTTACCGTCTAAAGGATTGATGTATACGATAGCTGGCAGTGTATCTTAACATAAACAAAAAGAGTATTCTTGAAATGTAAGACAATTGTTGAGGTAGTCATTCTAGGGAGTATCCCAGACTTGGAGCGACTATGAAAGTTTCCGTTCAGTCGGTGTCCTGGAAAAGCTGAAAAATTTCAGAGAGAAGATGGATCTGCAAAGTTTCGTGTTGGTTATGAAACCCAGAATAAAGCTCTAACTCTTAATCTTTCAATGTATTCCATATTCATGCTCAAGTAACCGCCAATTATCTTCGGGTAGACTTAAATTCATCTCAATGAGAGAAGCGAGTGAAATAAGTCGAATAGAAACCACTTTGATTTGATTACTGACAGTGCTGCGTTTATGGTTGACTCAGACTACGCGATAAGTAGAGTAGAAGGAAGAAGTGTACTTCAAAGACAATGTATCAAATTAAAATAATTGCTTATAGAGGTAGAGTGTTTTCCATGGTTAAGTGTTGGAGGTCAGATCAGAGCCGAATCGATGACAATTTTGTTCTCTTCTTGTCTGGGCTGCCGACCACAGAGAATGCATCCTCAAGCTTCTTATCAATGCTGAAAGATAAGCCGACTATACGAATAACCAGTGAAATGTGTATCCGGGGCTAAGATCAAGTACTGCTGTCTTGAGTCGTGTTTTTGTGTTGCAGCACTAGTTGGGAGGATAATTTTGGTCAATTATTCTAGTTGAATATTGGAATGTCTTTTGGGAAAGTCATTGTTAAGATTATATCTGAATGGAGGTTTCTCTATCAAAAGATTCCAGTGTTCCTGTGCTCAAGATAAATGCCCCTTTGATAGAAGCCAGGACAAAGAAAACGTGCCTCCCATGAATTTTATAAGCAAACTAGCCAGCTCTTCTTTGCTAACATGCATGTTAATTATCTTCAGGTACAATCCCTTGGGTGATGTTAGTTCCAAGAACGCAATTAAACCCCTTGCCGCCTCTCCCTTGCCACAAATTCCAGATTCGTCTCAACAACAGCAACAACAACAGTCAACCGCTGCTGCTTTTCAATTTCTCGATCAGGCTAGGTAAGGCGCCTGTCCCTCAGATAGCACCTGGATGGACAAAGTAGTGGCCTCGGTGAATGACAATTATAATCGACTTGCTATGCATTCGTATAATTTGAGGGGAGTGAGTAGGTTTAATCTGCGTCACACAGCAGAACCGCATGAGTTCAAATACTGAAAGAACAGACTAATAAGGATTTCTCATTCAAATAGAAACTCTGTCTTAGATACGAGTTAGAATTTAAAAAGTGATATGACTTTGTTCGGATTGTTGACAATTTCAACGTAAGATGCCTTGTCTGAATGTATTTAAATCCCCCCCTCC
>CAADRB010000022.1:49456-59580 GCA_900708905.1 Hymenolepis diminuta
GATTGTTGGCTCTGCTAGATTACTATCGAACTCCTAGTTGGTTACGTTATAGCACCAACAATCTAGAAAACTCGGTAATATAGCAACTTAACACAGAAGCTAATAACCCACGGCGGATACGAAGACACGTTATAGTCAACACGAGTTTATTTACAAAACTCCGTCTCAATCGGTATCAGCTTAAACAAACAAGTGTAATTATTACGTGTCTTTTATCAATGTGGAAATAAAGAAAGAAATTACATTTTTATTCATAGAGGAAATATTGGGAGCGGGGGAAGATCAAGCCACTCATGTCGTCAGATCAGTTGGGAGGTGGTGGAAAAGCCACCCCCTAATTTATTAATTCGTAAATTAGGTTCATATAAAAGACATTTCTTTATTAGATGTCAGTCATGTCTCGTTGTCGGAGTCTCCGTGTAATGATAGACACATGTTTAGGTATTCGTGTGCAAACACGCAAACACATAGCGGGACCACCTGTGGACACCATGGTGAAGATCTTATGGCCAGTCGATCATTTCCACTCGGTAGGTGGTGCTAGACATCTGCTGGCTGTAGCAGTATATAAACCTAATTTACTAATTAGGTGGCTTTTCTGTCACTCCCGAACTGATCTGACGACGTGAGTGACTTGACTTATTCCATCTATTCGATTGATGTGGACCGACAGTTCTCCATAACGTTATAAAATCCTGACTAGATTATCCGTTTGGATTTATTGTTTATTTCAAATGGACACCGTATAAAACTGCGCTTGAAACCTGTTATAGCCACCAGATGTCTATCATCACCTACGTTATTACAAACCATTTTACAAAGGATTCCACTCATTTTCGAGTTTGTTAATTAGAAAGGAATACTCCAGTTCGTAATATTCAGACATACTTCTCAATTCATATTAGACAGAACTTATGGCCTCAAATTTATTTACCTTTATGCCACTTTAAAACTCTCATAGTAGCATTTATTACCTACATTGTGCTTGCGGATTTTATAATCCATCAAAAAAACAATGCATTTTTTCTCTCACAATACTATAAATAAGAAATAAATGTTCATGAGGTACAAACATGGATATGTATGTGGAAGAGAAAATGATTAGGAATGAGGAAGAGGAGCAATTAAATGCAAAGCAGATAATAAGAAATAAATGTTCATGAGGTACAAACATGGATATGTATGTGGAAGAGAAAATGATGAGGAAGAAGAAGATGAGCAATTGAAGGCAAAACAGATAATATGGAAAGCAGTTTTAAAGGGGAAAAATCCTTTACTTGGTCGGAATTTGGTGCCTTCATTGGCGTTGGTCCTAAGCTTTTCTATTTATCGACCCAAAGATCCACCCACCCATCAGCGCTCCTATTGTTAGTGCCACGCTCAAAAGTGGAGGAACGCGTCGGAGGACACTTGTTTGATGTCTATCGTTGGCAAATAGCTTTTCTGTTTTGTCGCCGATGTCTCCCAACCGTAGAGCGATGCTGACTAGATCGTCGTTTTCAAAGAGATTCGCCGAAATCATTTGTTCCATGATGCATCAAACAATGCCCGGAATTTTGGCAGTTTCGACTAAATCCTAAGCCACCACCACAACTTTCGCATAGTCAGCATCAACTTAAACAAATAAGTATAATTATCAAGTGTCTTTTATCAGTGAGGAAATAAAGAAAGAAATCACATATTTATTCATAAAGGAATATTGGGAGCAGGGAAAATAATTATCATTTCTTCTAACAGATAATATTTATGATAGTGTCAGCCGTAAAGGGAAAAATATATATATATAATCGGGGCTCCTTCATCTTTGTTTCCTTCTTTAGCGTTCCTATTTTTTCTAACAATGCTAATGTCGGTTTCTATTTAAGATACCCAGAACACATGACATTCATTTAAGTCTATTGGACTGCGACCATAAATTCGACCGTTAAACTCTAATACACATTCCGCATGTAGTTATATTTCATGTACCGAATGTGGCAGCAATGTGTATTAAATTACTTGCCGATATGGCATAAAATAATTTATAAAAACCTACTCGAGTTCAATAATCATCACCATTGACCAGTGGAAAAGGTATTTTTTATCCTTATTCTTGATTTAAAAAAATACAAAATTCAAGTACATAATAATTCGCATCATTATTATTATTATGTAAAACATGCTTCATCTATATGATTATAACTACTATATAGTAGTTGCTTATCCACCAATTTCATAACTTTTACTACTCACAGCTTATTAGCTTAATTTACCTAACAGTTTCTCTAGTCTTGTAAATTAGGTTAAAATGGCCATTAAATAAAATATATAACAGTCCCCGGTCTATGACATTGTTTGAATATTCTTTAAGAGGCTTAACGAAATAATATAACGTATTCTTGCTATGTCGAGATTGTGCTCCATAGAAAATCTAAATGCAAAGTATATTAAAAAAGAAATAATTGGCTCAGGAACTTATGGAACCGTATTTCGTGCTCAGGATAAAATTACGGGCAAACGGTATGCGATAAAGCGCATTTTAATTGACAAGTAGGTGTCATAAAATCATTTTATATTAGTTTTGATAATGGTATTCCAGCCTCCACAATGCGTGAAATAGGCGTTCTTATTGAATTAAATCAGTTTAATCATCCTAATATTGTCGAGTACGTTCTTTTTCTGTTATAATCGTAATAACAGAATACATGAAATTATTCACCAAGATCGGAACATTTCAATCGTATTCGAGTGTATTGACTGGGATCTGAAAAAGTATATGGACTCTCTAAAAAAATCAGGTTATAAACCGCGAGGAAATTCTGTTGGCGGTCTTCCACTGCCTTTGGTTAAAGTAAAGTTTATTTCTCTAAATTTATTTTGCAGGCATTCACTAGACAGCTACTTGACGCTCTTCGTTTCTGCCATAAATATAAGATAATTCATCGGGATATTAAACCATCAAATCTTTTAATTACCAAGCATGGCGTCCTTAAATTAGCTGACTTTGGATTGTCTCGCACTCATTCAATCGGCAACCGAACTTACTGCCACGAAATTGTAACACTCTGGTATCGAGCGCCAGAAATCATTCTCGGGTCGAAAGTTTATTCAACTGCTATTGATATTTGGAGTACAGGCTGTATCGCCTATGAAATGGTATTAATTTGATAGCTACAAACTCTTTTAGTATACTGGAAATATCTTATTCCAGGGTGATTGTGAAATTGACCAGTTATTTAAGATCTTCCAGCGACTAGGTAAGGTGAATATAAAGATAACTCATATCTTTCAAGGAACGCCTAGAGTTGATGAATGGCCAGATTTGGAAAACATGCCCGATTATAACGAAGAATTTCCCCAGTTTACTCCGAAACCATTTGGGCGGGAACTATCCAGAGAATTCCAGTCATTTCTTAAGGTAATATCAATTTAAGCTTAAACAATTCTTACTCACTTTTCTTCTAACAGGAAATCATAAATTTAAATCCGGACCATCGAGCACAAGCCTATGAACTGCGACACGCACCATTTTTACACGGAGCCAAAATCATCCCGGTTGAATAACCATCCGCTTATAACCATTTCCTATACCCATAGTTTGTTTAACCGTCTTGTTACTTTCCCAGAAGAAAAAGAAATAATGCTAATACTACTATTGGTCTATTTCCATTTATAAAAATAGAGGATAAGAGTGATGCGTATTAAAATAAATCTAGTTGGATATCACAGTGGATTGAGAATCAGGTCAGTTCAGTCCAATCTAAGCCTTGAACAGTGTTTCAATAGGTTGGAAATTTTGGGCCTGTCCACAGATTTGGGTCGAAGCATATGCTAAAAGGAAAGATAATAAGCAAATTGAAAGAGAATCGATAACCTTACCATGACAACTGATCGCAACTCGAGAGGGATGTGTTCAAGATCATCAATTTCCATTTTACCTTCTTTAAATCGAGTCAAATAATCTTGATTCATGCAACCACCAGCCTAAAAAAAGAGATAACCCAACAAATGATTAAACCAACCGCTTGATAAAGAGTTAGACCTAAGGCGTAAATGTCTAAACCCATTGAAAATTTTTTGCTGAGTTTCTCAAGAAACGGAGAGTACCGACCATCACCAATATCGAAGTCCCAGTCATCTCCAGATTTCGGCATTCTTGGCTTCGACCGTCCGAAATCGGTAAGCTTGAAGACGACACCTGAATGATTACCCACGTCAAGGGCCTGCAAGTAAAAATAATCATTTTGTGTAGATTGAGTGCATCTCTAATGACAAGATTTGGTCAATCGATTCAATTAAAGGGAAGCTTACACGAATAGTATTCTTGATGGATTCTGTAACAGTAAATTCATCTACAGAGTAGCTATCAAAGACTACACTGGGGATTTGTATCATAATATTGCTCGGTTTGACGTCAGCATGAACCATATCCTTTTTAATGTGAAGATAATGTAGGGCTTTGATGATATCCACAAAGAGTCGTTTAAGAACTGACGGTTTAAGAGTCCTTTCGGCAAAATCTAACTCATCAGACCTACCATTGATACCAGTATCATGATAGGAGAAATTTTGAACACCGTCTCTTTTAGGGAACATGAATTGGAAGAGGCTTCCACCGAAGCAATATTCCTCTAAAACAACAAGCATTCCAGACTCCA
Source organism: Hymenolepis diminuta (assembly GCA_900708905.1). Lineage (NCBI taxonomy): Eukaryota > Metazoa > Platyhelminthes > Cestoda > Cyclophyllidea > Hymenolepididae > Hymenolepis > Hymenolepis diminuta. The sequence goes on from CAADRB010000022.1 coordinate 54,094, forward strand.
ACCAGGAATCCATATATTTAACAATATTTGAGTGCCGAACAATGGATAGGGCTTGAATCTCTTTCAAGACCTCCTCTTTACTCAATCTATCACCATAACGAGAATAACAGGAACATTTTAAACAGACAGTTCTTCCGCTTTTAACATGCCTGGCAGAATATATTTTAGCAAACTTAGTAGAGTTGATTTGATTAAAGTTCTGATAATCACTATGAATTCGAGCGGAGTCAAAAACACCATCGAAGAGCATACGAAGATTTTCATTTTCGTTTGGATCGTCAGACTTTCTACCCATCCCAACAAACTGATTGGCACTGTGTATGGAGAAGTTAACGAGTTGCGATTCCAAATTATCATCAAGTAGCTCCATCCTGGCTTTGAGGGATTTTATAATCGATGAGCACTGTCTTTGTAGGACGTCCTCAGGGAGAGATCGCCAGGAAATAACAGATAGCAATTGCTTGCCATCATTTTCACATATTTGGGAGTATCTTTGCGAAAAATCGGAGTGAACTTCGACGAACTTACTATCCTCAGCTGCAGATAAGGATAATGGATTAACTGGTGACAGGGATGTAAAGGTATTTAAATCAGTCCCAGTGCCCGCATTAGGTTCATTACTCCTACTTCTCAATGGGCTCCGAAAACGTTGTGGCGTTGATTGCTCAATAAATTCCTTTCGGGGACGCATTATGGAGCTTCATATAGCGGATAGTAAAATTAATGATCGCTCAACCTTAATAGCGCTTTAATAAATACTCATTAAAACAAAGTTTGACATATTCTAATAAAATATTTATTTTCCTTAATCATTTACAAAATACCATACTTTTATCATATGAGTTATTTTTAATGAAATATAAAAGTTTTCCTCAATTTGCAATGATTTCTTTCCTAATTCTAGAGTATATGTAGAAATCTCAAAAACGAATAGATCATATCTACGAGTTAACTAAATGTCACTCATGACATATGCTTGAACTATAACTATGCGGATAATATTTATGTGGTTTGATCCATCAAACATAATTTACGATTGCTTGAAATGCAATCGTTTATATTGCTATTTCGTATATGAAAACGCATCTAAATTAGGTTTTTATATGGCTCTCGAACGAATATTCAAATATTAACTATTACTAAATGATCGTCAGGTCTGATCGCAGTTTAATGCTTCGGATGAAGTAGCAATTTCATCTGTCGATCTCAATCTATAATTATTTTTTGTTAGGTTTATTTAACTCGTCAGAGAAATAGTAAATTATTATCGCAACAGCTGAGCTCTATGATTAAATAAAATTTCATTTAAGAAAGAATAACCGCTGAAATGCATAATTTTAGTTGATCTCAACGATATTCACATACTTCTCTCCATTTATCGATTTTTGGCTTTCGATTTATTGGTTTACAAACGGCATCCCAAATCTAAATGTATTCTCAATGACTCTATCGTCTGGAAGGTACAGGGCTTTTGACTTCATCATAATTTATACATATATACGTATATTTATTGCTAAATAACAACGAATTCAAACTTCAAATTGAGGTGATGATCTGAGTGGGAACTACGTTTCTGAATGCATGCTCATGATGCTCTGTAAATGATAAAATAAAAATCTAGCCGGTAGGATCTTAAGTAATCTTGAAAACGTTTCAATGTAGTCGACGATTTAGATCGGAATACCCAGTCATTTTGATCACCTCGACTAATTGTGAGCTGTGGACACACCCGACGGCCCATCCTGAACGCCCAGTGTTTGATTCAGACACAAAACCAGACAGCCCCTCCAAGCCATTTCACAACTTCGCGAATACCCATCGTGATTGAATGTGCATACTTAGCTCTTCTACTTCCTCTCACTCCTCTATGACTGTCCAATACTAGCATTCCAACTCAAAATCTGTATCTCTGATATGGGGAAGATTGTCGTATCTTTCCAATCTTAATATCAGTAAGGGGATGGTTCTAACGTGGATTGATCCTCAGTACAGCTTTACTGTTGGCATTAATGCCACTTAAAAACCGCCAATCCAAATTTCCGATAATTCCCAAACTTGTTGGAAAACGTTTTACGACAAGCAGCCCGATTAAGAAATCGACAAAAAACCCACATTTTAGCATCACTGACCCCCCTCTAGAGAAATTCGAATTCAGCCACAGCCCACCGCCATTCTCCTCCAGGCCTTTTAGTATTTTACAAATCCGCCAGTGTTTCCTGGAAATACGTGAGCTCGAGATTACCTGACCTGCTCTACGACACGCCTGTATAATTCCCAACAACGCTTCAAATGTTAATTGGATGTACACAGCTGATTAGTTTGCCATGTACAATAACAACCACGCCACAGTGAAAGGCCCAGAAATCACAAAATAGTGTCCTACCCCGATTGGAAAAATTTCTACTCCAACCAACATTTACATTAAAAGGTAAAAACAACTCTGCTTCATGCCTTAAGTGAACAAATAACCGAATAAAACACTGAATAATAAAATTGTTCGACTCTTAAGAAGGCACAACCTGACTAGAGAACACATATTAAACAATACCAATACAAACTCCAAGAACATGTGGCAATAAGAACAACTGTGCAAATACGGACTACTACAGACCTAAAGCAAAAGTGAACCTCGAACAAACTTTATCGAATGCACTATACAAGAAACCAACCAGCATCGAAACCACATTTTACACGATAATGAGAGCGAAAAGAGCTTCAGTTCAGTTAATCCCCGAATGGTTTATTGATACAAACCCATACTTAGTTATTGCGCTTGAAGGGAGCAACTGGACGTGGTGGAGGTTTTCGGAGTCTACGGGCCTCTTTGGAACGTCCACGCAAAATCTTTGCATGAATAGCACAGCTTACGCAGTACTGCAACTTTACGTACAATTTGGGGAGAGTGTAGTCTACAAGGCAGTAAAATTGAATGTTAAACTTGCAATATTCGCAGAAGCAATGATAAACGATGCAATAAGAGTTAAGGTGTAGCGTACCTGTGTAAAATGACGCTTCACTCAAATCTTTTACTGCAGCAGCTTCAGCAATATTACGGACCACATACTTTCGGATAGCCTTATCTTTTGGACAGCATCTGCCACAGTTCGTACAACGAACAAACTGAACGTGACCTCTACCTTTCTTAGAGCGTCCATTATTTCGCCTTTTTTTAGTCTAAAAACGCGAATATTTGCACTTAAACACCTACCATCCCGCATTTACGTGACTTAAGAGGAACGGAAATCGCGCCGTGACCTTAAAAGCGCCCTTAAAACATTATTTTATTTTGTATCAAACTTTTGAATTATATACCGTAAACTTTATGATTCCATTCAGTTTGGCATAAATGTTTTAGTTTAATACATAAAGGAAACGAATTTCAAATGGTATTATTTTTCTTTATGGCAGGAAGAATGTGAATCAAAATACAAACAATTTTATGATTTACCTAATTGTTCGAATATTAATAATTTTATTTTCCTGACATTAGATTTATCAAAATCAAGACAATTAATATTTTAAGAATCTCAGTTATGAGCGCCTTTGCATAAATTTTACATACAAAGCTTTTATCATTTGATTAAGATGTCTCTATTTCTACTTCAGTAATTGAAGATGATAGACTTTGCCTTCCCTGCTAGCACTCGACTATTTAGATACTTCACTGTCTACTCGTATGATGATATGTATGAATCAATTCAAACATGTACTGAAGTTTAAATAGTTAGACTTCAAGCTGTTCCTGCCACATATTTCAAAAATATTTAATTACTACCCAATAATTTACTTTATATTTCATGATGAGGTACTAACTCATTTTGTTACCTAAACTACATAGGTAACGTTGAACTACATAGACTGGAAACTTTTTCCTTCATTTTTTTAGTTCTCTGTCCGAATCACACTAATGATTACTACTAACATAAAAAAATCTTAAACTATTCGTGTAGTCTAAATTTTATTAAAAATGGGAAGGAACAGTCAAATGAAAGACAATTTGATCTTACTGGACTTATCTGAATGAATAAAATAAATCCTAGTTTCATTCGACGCTTATAAGTTAATATGATACAAATCTCAGCGGAAGTATAAAAATCCAATTTGATGATATCAAAGCTCAGTAAAATTTCAAGGTGCCGAACTCTTCTCCATCTTGAATAAAATATTTCAGAGCATCCCGCACCCCTGCGTCAAGGTCCTGTGATTTTGCGAAGACACGAGTCTGTGGATTATTTTAGTAGTCGTGATTCTCAAGCGGTTAAATTACATATTGACTTTTGAAAATAAATGGCTATTTCTCCTTTAACTGAAACTCAAAAATAGTTCAAAACGCGCTGAAATTTTTATGTTTTAAATAAAATTACTAGAAAGTAAGCTCTACTATGTTTGAACAGTTTATGCAAATTTTACTTGTACGCGGCTGCAAGAGGATATAAATATCATAATCAACTATTCAACCGATTACTAACCTTTGAATACCACGAACATGAACTTATTCGTAAACTCGTGGATCGATTTGCGGAAATTTTATAATACTAAGTGAATTATACCTCTTTTAAGCAAAATAGGCAACAGAATGTTCCTAGAAATAAGATGAACGAAGACTCTCGACATCTTGATGTCATTTTATGCTCTCATTCAGCTGCAATTTCATCCCCTACTGGAATATAGGGGATGCTGTCTCGTGAGTAAAATTCGTAAATTTCTTTGAATAATAACAAATGTAGGGATGATTTACTGAATATTAATCTAGCAATAATTAAAATATTCTCTACTCTGCCATTAAAATTTATTTAAAGATATCTAACCATCTAACGTTATTTTAAGTTCAAATATACTTTCGATTAAGGCTTGAGCAAAACTGCTCTAGACATTCAACAAGTCTGTTCTTTCTTCCGGTTTTTCTGCTACTATCTATGATAAGTTGGACGGTAATAAGTTAAAGACCGTTCAAAAAACTGCTCGGCGAATGATGCAAAGTCTATGTAGCAGGAGACAAATGAATGTTAAACTAATAATAGAAAAGGGCCTTCTGAGAAATCTCGCCACACAACTAAAGACGTGTAGGGCTAATTTCTGGGTAAGTCTTCACAGAAAAACTGGTACATTAGCCGCGATGTTGTAACATTTTAAATTAATTTAGACTTAATTTTGAGGAAAAAGATGAAAACTTGTAAAACAGCTTTATTAATCAATCACGCAATTTGCTGTAGTGATTTTTCTATCGATTTTCATTCAGGATATTGCTTTCTTTGCATAGTTGTATGTACGATTCAATTTGCGTATTTTTCCGATTTCTTCTTTTCAGCTTACTGCTTGCTGCCTCCTCTCTATAAATTCTTTATCTTGTTACTATCTTGTGGTGGCCGAGTTTGTATAGGTGGGCAAAATGCTAGCATAAGCTCAATAATAGTGACGTTAATGTGTGATGAAAATCCCCGAGGATAAGACGAAGGAATGCCTTGGAAATAGCAAACCATCAAGTGG
>CAADRB010000022.1:59594-121996 GCA_900708905.1 Hymenolepis diminuta
GGGGGGAATGTAGGCAATGAAACTATAAAACCACTTTTTATCAGTTAATTAAAATTCTGATATATTCCCATTAGAACATCAATATCACAAAACGAAAAGGTCGCGTATACTCCTTAATGTTTTGATAAGAAATTACTGTAATTCTAAGAATACCGATTTTTGAAATATATATGAACAAAGGCGTTGTGTATAAATGTAAATTATCTTAATTAAGTGATTTTTTTAAGTTTCAAAATTATTCATTTGTAAAAATGACTAACTGACTGATCTAGATTATGAATCTATCATGATAAAATGCGTTTCTTCCTTCTAATAGCCATTATACTAACAAGATGTAAGAGCTTAGACTTTTTGAATTTACATTATTATAATGATTAAGTAAGACTAATGCAGTTTGTATTAAATCAGTTTAAAGATTAAAACCATAGAAGGATTGGTAATTTCGAAATTTATAACTTTGAAGGAACAGCTATATTGTCCGCTTGTCATCTTGTATCACAAGGTAACATTAAATGAACTTGGCCAGCGCTTTCCACTTGTTTTAACCATACAGTAAAAAGGCAAATTTTGTTAACATGGATGGTCCACTGCTCAATAATCGAAGATGACGTAAAAATTTTGTTTTATCCCATTTCGAACAGAATAAAAAACATAAACTTTAAAAATTAATTACAACTTTTACAGCGACTTATATTCTGGAACGAAATACTAATCTAATTACAGTCTAAATAAAATATTACTAATTAATTATACGTATAAGCATATTATAGTGTAAGTGGAAATATCTCCAGACATTTGAATTGATAAGAACGCTCTGAGTTATTGATGCAAGTTGAAGTGCGGGAAGCGGTTTGCGGGAAGAAGATAATTATCATTTCTTCTAACACGGTTACTCTAGTGCTAAGAAGGTGGAAGATGATTACGGAATAATAAGGTCAGATGGATATAAAGCCCTAAAAAGCCGTCATTCCTTTAAGATACTTGAAACCTATCCTTGAGTATGAATATAATTTCAAATAACATTTTAATTCTGTTATTTATACTTATTTTTAATTGGTAAAGCTGGAAGGCCTTCCTCAATGACTTTAGAAAAACCATCAAACGATAATTTTAAGACCTCTTCCTTTAAAAGTGCTCGTATTTGTTAATCATCTGCCGAATAAGACAATTCGAACTTAGTGGAAGAATTTTTGCTTCTTATTCATTGATCAAATCCAGCTAAACGGAATTCCCAAACTGAAGTAATGCTTAAAATGTCTACTTGTCTGTGTGAAATTTCATTACCCCAAGTCAGTCTTAACTATCCTCAAACAAAGTAGAATTTCCAGATCTCCTATCCGATCCTCTCATTAAATTTTTTGGAACTCTGAAATAAATAACTTTGTTTCAAAATACTTCTTCAGAAATAAAACTTTATTCTCCCTGTGGTACAAGTAATAACTGCTATCAAAATAAGTCAAACTGTGGGAAATGTAGGTAGATTGGAACTTCGCTTGACTATCGCATCTAGTCATCTTTAGATCGGGAGTCAGCTTGACTTTATGGATTTACTGCTAACTATAACACAGGAAAATGAATAGAAATAGAAATGTAAGACGGAAAATGAAATTAAAGAAAAATCGCTCGGCCTTATTAAACTCGTATTAGTTCGTATCATTCTGATATTAAATCGCTGTTGAGGGAGGAGAATTTTATGCTGAATACGAATCTCTGGTCATGTTAGTTTACAGCTCTATAATTAAAAATCTGACTGCCAGTAATTTTGAACTTTTTAAATTCTGGTGGATGTATTTTTGTGCTCTCAAAAGGCCAATATCTAATGCAAATTTTGCAGTCACATTCAACACTTGATTTCAACCGAAGAGACGAAGAGAAAAAATGGTAAAGGTATACATACATCAAAGTTTCAAGACGGAATATAAAAACAGCTATGGTACCGGGATTATCGGGAATGTCTATCAAATATGCAGCCAACTTCTAGCAAACATAATAAATGAGATTAAATAAATATTTTTTTATTACATATATCTGAATGAATTATTCCTTCGTTATCGAACTTTAGTGAGCTTTACTATGTAAAAAGCATATTATCTCTTTCCATCCAACAAGTGTTTTGGCTCTTGAAAGAAAAAATGTCTGAAGTGGTTTATCAACCATCTAAATTACACAACTGTCAATGAGCTCTGGACACCACCACCGTGAAGGAACAAAGGGAAAATCCTGGAATTCTGACGTCGTAAAGTTATAACACGAAGCATTGGGTTGTACCCAGGAAGTAAAAATTGTGAAATTTGGCTACGATGATCAGATCATATAACGTTTTCAACATTTTTTCTGTTATTTCTTTCTATTCAATCCTTTTGAACTGTGTTATTGCTCTTTAAGTTTGGGTACTCACTTAGGACACAAATTTTGTAGGAGTTTTGCCTTATCATTAGTAATAAATAATATATGTGATATACCAATAAAGCGAATATAACCTGTATTTAAATACATGAAATTATTTGGGAAAAAGTCGTCAAGGTGGAAATGTTATATTAATGTGAGAAAAATATTATATTAAATATCTACCCTTGAGAGAATAACCTTTTGCCATGTCACAAACCCTATGCTTATATTATTGGACCCTTTGTATATTTGAAATTTATAAGGTTCTTTTTGCGCGTGACTTAATTGTATGTTTCCCCAATCATCTTTAATCTAAAAACTGGACTCTCAGGTATTGTTGAGCGTCAAAAATCATTCTTATTCAACTTAATGTGCACTAGCGGCTGTATTTATTAATGATATGAACCGTACTAGAGCAAATAATTCCAGTATGAGAAGCATAACCGTTGGGGCTGTAAAATAAAGGCAGAAATCATTTAAGTTTACCAAAGAGAACTCACTTCTATTTTGAAAAATTGCAACTGACTGTCCTTCCTTTTATTCACGTAGAAGCCATTAGGAAGCAACAACAAAATTGCCGCCAAAGTTTAACAACAATGATTAAAAGATTCTTTAAGAATCACTTATACAAGAACTGACGATTTTATGTATTTTGACGCTGCTTTCTATCCAGATAGAAGCCAATTTAGTATTCCTCAGTGGTACCACATTTTTCCTTTGTGTCAAATATCTCTGTGTTCCATATCTTCGGAAAGTATCATGGAAAGTACGGAAGTATCATTTCCAATATGGATATGCCAAAGAGGAAATACAGATTATATGCTATGGTTTTACATCAACTTATATATGCACCACTTCATTTAAATGGAATGTGACGTCTTTATAAGCAGCTTTAGGGTAAGATTATGAGGCTCCTGAAGCTGAATTATCATCTAGATCAAGTATCCTCTGAAATCATGCGACTTCAAATACAATTAGAATTGGAAAATAAATCATGCATTTTAGAAATACAGCTATTGTTATCGGGTTTCATCAATTGTTTTTAGCGGCGATGATTTCCATGTAGTCAAATGGCTTGAAATGATGGCATTGGAATAAGATATGTCTGGTAGCAAAAAATTGATTAATTGTTTAGTGGACGAATAAATGCTTCCTATTTTTGTTATCCTTCGAAGTGGTTCGATTGACTGAGCTTTTCTTCACGATTTCTTACCACGCTGAGCCCTGAGCACAGCTTCTAGCTGTAGTGGTGAAATAACGTTTTTCGACAGTGTCACATTAATTGACAGATTTTATCAATTCTTGCTTAGTGGTCGTAAGTTCCACGTCCAAGTTTACACTGTCGTGGCAAAATAAATCGCTTAATGGACACGACTTGATTGTCATTTTCGTAAACTGAGTTAATCATAAGCAACCATCTTTGGAACAAACATAGATGTTCTGAGAAAAAGAACAAGTAACATATTTACGAATTTTTATTTAAAATTTAATCAAAAATAAATTTGAATTGAAATTAAAACTAAAACCAACAGAGAGGGTAATGGACAACGTCATATTATTGTGCGATCGAAATGAATCAAGGTGAATTAAAGACGAATATCATTCAATTCTGTTTAAGAGCAATTAACTAGCCTCCAAGCTAATTAGACAAGCAATAAAATGCAAGTAACTAAATTTTCGAGTAAGATGGAATGAAATGTGACCACTTCGTTTCAAGCTTATCCGAGTAAACAAATAATTGTTCCATAAATGGTTGAAGTAATTATCCCCCTCTTAAGTGTATTGAAACCAGTGTTCTCTAAGACCAACAACAGAAAGAATGGCCTCAAGCACTTTTGAATCCTTTCTAGCTATATTTTGCAGCTGCATCATGAAAATTATTTTCATTCGGGAAGAAGAAATTTTTGTATTCTTTACTGTGCCCCCGTCTTATTCTCTTTGGTCCCCAAGTATTTCTTTCTGGTCTCCTACAATTCATTTAAGTTCCAATCTTTGGTGGGTAAATCAGGGTGCTTAGTGTGCTGCATCAATTTTGTAGTCCTCGTCATTTCAAAGTGGTGTGAAACTGTCAATCGTATGATTGCTTTAACACATGCTGTTTATCAACAAATCTTCAATAACTTCCGACAGTTGCTTTTAAGAGCTTTTCATAAAAGTGAAATTTACTTGCCATAAAACTGGAAGCTTTTAAAGAAAAAAAAAAATTTTTCAGTAAGATAAATTTTATTATTCATATCAATTTATATATATACATCAAAAAAACAAAGGAAACTTAGTTTTTAGCTTTATATTTATTACTTTATATAACAAAAAAATTTTTTCACTTCTGATTGCTTAGTGACTTATTTAAGGATAGAACGGCTTTTTAAAATACCGAGAATGAAAATACAGTCAAAATGTGTTTTCCGATTGTCAAAATTTAAATTTGTTAAGCCCAAAAGTCGAAAATCCAGTCCAGAAGATGGAAATATTCACAGAAAAGTATTAAAACTCTTTACCAGAACTTAGTTTCAAATATTAATGATTGTATATTCGTGTAAAAAATAGTAAAGCTAAGCTTTAATTCAATAAGAATGCAAGAAAACATTAAATGTCATCTCAAAAATATTTGAACACTTTTCATTATTGCATTTCACCCTTGATAAGTTTATATTAAGTTTAAAATAGAGAATCTATTCTTAAAACCGGAAACACGGATGGATGATTTTATTTACAAATTTGCTTCTCTTTATATCTTCATCTTACGTTGAATCTATAGTAATGTCTGTAAACTTTTAACCTTTCCTGACCCAAGCACTCCATAGACGAACATCATGTGTCCACAGCTGGCCTATTTCTCATCGATCAGAAAAGGGAAACATACCTCAGACGATAGTAGCAGACACCGCATGGTCGGCCCTGCTATTAGCCAGTCTTGTCTGCACTGGCCCTTCCTTTTTCAACAATCGTCCAATCGACCAATTAAAGCTCGCATACGATTATATCCTTATGCGTGTCCTCACCCAAAGTGTCGATTATAAATAGCCCTCCATTAGGCACACACAATAAAACACACACACAGGGGACCCTAGCTCGTCAAACGCATCTCCCGTTGCTCAGTCCTTCTCCTCCAATTTCCTATTTTCCCTTGAGACTCTGTACTGAGCTTTGCTCAATACAACCTGGTCAACGCAATCCTTGGTGTTCTTTTTCTTTCATTTACTGTTAGCCATCTGCCGCTACAAACTGGTGACTCTCAACAATCTGGTGACCCTCTACAAACTGGTGACTCTGCCACTACAAATCATTTTGAAGCTGGTACCTTGTGAAAAGGTCCGCAATCTTTTAAATCCATGTTAATAAATGAGATCGGTCATTCCGCTGATCGAGTTTACACCAATGAGGGTTACACCTTAACATTGTGCTCTTTGAACGCGTTACCAAGGTCTATCATCTCCTCAGACATTAGAAGTAAGGAAACCTTCTCATCGCATTCAGTATTTACTACGAATATAGTATTTATTTGAATCATTTGCTCAAAAGAAAATGAACACATCTTGTTTTTACTGAAGTAAGAGTTGGCCTGAAAGAAGGGAATCTTTCAGATATACGTTAAATGAGGTGAGAAGAAGATAATACATTAAATCGGGACCCTGAAAAGTAACAAGATTTGGCTGTCATCAGTGCCCATCTACCTTTGATTCTTCCTACTTTGAAATATTTGATAGCACTTTCAAGGGAATTATCAGTTTTCATAAAGGAAAATTTGCGTTTGTTGCACGTATTAAAAACCAATTTCAATCTGTTTCGAAGTCTCTCTTATATGCTAAACTTGGCGGTGGCATGACATAAGCACGGCTTTATAGGTACAACATGTTACAATTTAATTTAAGGCGAACTTGATAAAAAGTGAATTCGATAAATATTTAGATTTAAATTTGAATATTTAAACATCAACTGTTATTGGGCATGCTGAATTTATTAGTGTCTAAATCGAACAGAATTAAGCATTGTTTTACATAGCATCCTTTAATGGATGGAATGTAACGGAGAGTTTTTCTAAATATAAATTGATTTCAGATAATGTAGATGTGATTATTGTTAACCCACAAAGATAAGAATAATAAATTTAGCGTTTTTGTGTAAATCATCCTTTTAATTTAATATAGTTAATAATATCTGAAGTAAGTTTGTTACTTTTAAAATCCCGCTGGCAATATTTCAACTCATTTTCCAATTGCTTTCTTATTACTCTAATTGCAAGACAAATTCTAAAAGTCTACCATGAGAAAGAGAAAAACACCAATGAAAAAATGAATTTCTTTTATCGGATTTAATTTAAAAACCTTTTATTAACTTCACTGCACATTTATGAATAATTTACATCTTCACTTTCGCTTTCAGTACCAATCGGATGGAAAGACACTATTTTCAACATCCAACCATATCAATAAAGAGTCTATATTCGTAAAAATGGAGGCGAACTCATGCATATTATCTACACAATGGGGAAATATATATTGTTCTATAGTTAAATACAAAGAGAAGAAACAAGGCAAAATTTCGATTCTAAAGTTTGTGGGGTTCACAACACTAACAAGGCTGATTGAATCACGTGCGCTAGAGCTCACCACGGGAAGTGCGRMCATGTAACCGGTCGCGTTGAGATCAAGCGCGGCGTGTGTGCAGAGACCTCCTCAACCAATCAGCAATCAAGATCCCTGCAGCCCAGCATGGTTTTGTATTTAATGACTAAGCTTTTGACTTACAAAAAACAAGGAAGTGGTCAATAAACCCTTTCCACTCATTATCTTTCTGATTCTTACCACTTTAGGCATAGCTTAGCTAATTTGGCTTGAATTGATAATAGAGGACTCTGCTAGAGGTTATTCGGACTGCTTAGGAGGATTACTTAGGTGTAGGAAAAGACTTATTGGTGTAGCATCCGCTACAAGGTTGCGTCACCATTGTTTCCAACATTGAAGAGCATGACTGTGACACTTAACAACTAAAAATAATGATGGAAAAATATATAAACATAAGAAACAGAGGAACAGTAAAAGTGGGGGTGAAAAAGAGATTAAAGAGAAGTAAAATAATTCATCATATTTACATGTCATGAATCACCCGAACTCTTGATTAATCAGGTTGACCTTTCTTATTAGTAATGGGTATAGTTATTTGCATCATGAACTACCAATCCTAAGTTCAAAGTTCATCTTTTAGCCTCCCAGGCTCTTACGTACTAATGTACATTTCTATATTTTGAAACTGTTTGAATAGTTGGATAATCTGCCTTGGCTCGTTCTTTTAATCTGACAGCCATTAATTTCGCATACGTTCAAGTGCTTTTAGAAGTGCTGAGCTTACTAGAATTTACTCAACTTAAAAAAGAATAAGTTAGGTCGATTCTCAGATCAGATTCTAAGGAAACGTACACTACGATAAAATATTTAACATATCATGGAGAAATGAGGAGAGAGAAAAATAAACTTAAAATCCATGGTGTATAAAGTAAAATTTTTAAGTATAAGCATACTGATAACCTCAAAATTATACATATATATATATATGATTTATTTAAATATATTTGTGGTTTTAACAAGCAGATTAAAAATTGAATTCTACTGGAACTAGATTTGTCTGTAATCCGTCTATTTAGAAGCCTTGGTATACTCGGTAGGATTGAACTACTTTACTAAAATGAAAGAACATATATATATTGAATTAAAAAAATTATTTTTTCTAATGTTCCGATTAGCTGAGAAATTTTCCACTTTTAATGACCTCTCCCAAGACATAATTTTGTAATGATAACCACTTCAAGAGTTACTATTATAATTTCATACTCTTAAGCCAATTTCCTTCAGAAAAATTATTGTTTACTTTTTCACTTGCTTTATTGCTTACTTTCTTGACATAAAATGACTTTGCTGCGATTTTGCATTCAATATCTGTGCCAAGACTCCAAATTCACTTTGAATTTGATCTTTTCACATATCGAAAAGATCAGATGCGTCTTTGTAGGGAAATACGCCCGCTTATAACATGAGCGCGATCTGATTTGAAGTCACTTTTTTATTCCTTACGAGTGTTTTCTTAGTAAAATTAAAAATATGTTTCCAATAACACGCTGTTTCTTGATAATCAAATATTACAAAGACCTAATGTTTTTCTATTACTGATTTTGGTAATTTATTTAAAAAATTGAACTTAAAATCAATATAAATGTAAGTACTTTGAGGATTTTAGGAGAAAGAATTGCTTCTTTTAAAAGAAAGTCACAAGAAGGATCGTTTCCATGTGACCGAGAATCTTGAGAAGATGCGTAGGTCTTATTACCGTTTCTTGACCTAAATTACTCACTAAATTTATTTAATATAAATTTAATTTTTTCGAGATCAAAGGAGGAGAAGAAAAATAAAGGTAATATAATATAAATAAATCTGGATTCCTCATGATAGTCCGACTTTATTAGAGATCGGATTTGTTGTTGCGGCAAGTCTCAAATTTTGATGTAATTAATTTTGAACCAAATTAGTTTTTTAGGGCGAAGGCGCACTAATTTGAATGAAGAATCACGATCTGATGAAAAAGTGCCAACGTCTGTTTAGGCGAAATTTGCAGGAACTCAAACGGCGAGGAAAACGTGACCTTAAAAACTCGATGTGAATACTCAGTCCCTGTGAAACCGTCAGATCATGGGATACTTAAACCACAAACAGGATTGTCAAATTCATGGTACTCTAATGTTTACTTTCTACGAAAATAAAATTGAATTTGACAGCACAAAACCCCACGTATTCGTGTTACTGAAAGAGAATCTGGTAATTTGACTGACATGAAAATTTCAGAAAAGTGGACATTTGTACTTTCAGCTGATGTGGACAGTCATAGCAACTTCTTCAAAGTTGACTGTCCTCAAAGGTACGTACGTTTAATTATTAGTACGACTCACATCTGCATTAAATTATTTTAATATAAAATTTATATGACATCATTTCAAGTCAATTGAATACCAAGACAGATCTTAACGGTCCACTATAAGATTGAAATAAAGTAATAGATACTGGATTTTCTTCTTGCGTTTTGTTTAAAAGGTCGTTGATTACCTTCATGATGTACTTTTTGCATTTGATCATGCTAAAATGGGATAGGAAGATAAGACTGTAAAAACAATACTTAACCTCGATACTTTAGAGTTCCTTTGTTTAATAGTGTAAAATGATAGGAATAATACAAAAATGACAGCAAACTTCAAGAAATTGATTTAGTTTCAATATTAAACAAACTGGGCTACAAAATTGATTGTTAGCTATGAGAGGACGAAAATATCTTGGAGAAATATTTAAATACGGGCACCAGAAAAAAAATTCACACGTTGATGAAGTATAGAAAAAGTCGGGAAATTAGTCAGGAAATTAACGTAATTTATATCTTCTGATTTCTAGATTTATTATATTGTCAATTTATAAATTAGAAATATCATTTTTTACCTCTTAGTCCAATAATTCAAAGTTCAAACTTCAAGATTTGACCGATAGGCTCCTGGGCGGTAATTTATATCTACATGACTCAGGGCTGATTCATTAGTTGGATACGGCATCTTGATATATCTGCCTCTTCCGACAGTCAGGTAGTTGATACACAGTTGATACACAGAGCTAACTAGAGTTCATTCAGTTCAAATAAATTAACTTGGGAAAAATTATTTTCATCCAGCCATGTATGTCCAAATGAGAGACATATTTCATTTCAGTTCACTTAGAATTTTTTGTTGTAAATACAGTTTTAACTTTGATATAAAATAAATTTCATTTGAGTGAAAGTAGCATATTGAATAATATTTTCCTTTTTAATGAAATATTTTATATCATTTTCACTCTGGCCGATTATTTATCCATTTTAACTGATCTCCTTGACAGAGAATTTGAAAACACGGCACATTTAGGGTGTTAAAAGACAGTTAAATCAAAACTGCATTGTCTAGAAGTGAAGAGATTTCAAATATGAGTCCAAGGGAATTTTGCTCAGGTTTGCAATATTAGGATTGTCATTCATTGTTGAAAGCCTCTTATTCCAACATAAACACTATTCGATTATAGATGCTTAACTCTTACAATTACTCTAAGAAAATGGCGATGAATAGGGCTTTATTGACTCTGATATCCAGCAGAGAACCGTCTTGGTCTAAATCAGGTCAAATTATGATATTTGGTTCCATTTTTAGGTAATATATAAGATAATAATATTAATATAGGTGGAAATAGAGTCAACCAAAGGTAGGAAATTGGTAGAAGTTAAAGGAATAAGAGAATAGGAAGAGAAAAACTTTGGGTGAAAGTTGCTCAGTGGGCTCTGTAATGTTAAAAAGTTTTAGCCTGCTTCATTGGCATAAATCCCGCCTTACAAAAGCTAAATGCTATGCAGAAATGACAATAGAAGTGACGCAAAAATACATTCTTTTAACTCGTGCAATTTTAAATACTCTTTTTCATCTGACATCAAACAGATTAGTACTGGATTGCTAAATAAGTGACCGTGAAACTATGAGAAAATTCAAATCCTCATTCATTAAAATTAGTGCAATTGACCCCTAATTGTCTTGTAAACCAATCTCCAGCATAAATAAATTTCTCGAGCTTACTGAAGTTGCTAATGCTAAAGAGGGGTAAATTGCAATCTGATTTCCAGAGAAAACCTCACCTTTTAAGAGGGGATCAGATCTGTAATGGGAATTATGAGTGATCCGTTTGTTGATCGAGTGGACCTAGTGAAAGTGTATGGTCAACTATTAATAAGGAATTGATTTAACACCTATACGCTGAGAAGCAAGTCAGCAGACCCCTCTATATGCATTCTCAAATGATTTTCATCTTTAAGAACTTCCTTAACAAGAGGGAAAGAAATTCTAAATTCCTGCATTTCGCTTTTCGTGTCTTTTCATTCCATTAGTTATGGCAGTATCCACCATGAGATCTGATATAAAAAATGCATTAATTGTTATCGGGTTAGTTCAAATTACAAAAACATAAGTATCCTCAGATACCTTTCGCATCCTATGCATTATTGATAGATCAAAAATGAAAATAAGACAAGCATAAAGAAGCCCATCAGCTAAAAGAATGGGTTTTTGCGAGACCTTTTTCTTGGATTACAATGCCATTATTTGACACTTGTTAGGCTTCTTAGAGTTCTTGCCAGATTTCTTTGCAAAGGCAATTAAAAGTCCAACCGAAGTATGTCAAATCCACTACCATTCGACATCACTAAAAGTTTAATCGATGCATACAATTATAATATAATTTGAGGCTGATTAAAGTAGGAGAGACCGACCAAGGATGTTTCCGATCTTTCAAAAATTGATTAGATTACCTTAAATATTTTTAAAATAAAATTTTCTTTAAAGCGGTATTGAAGTCAGTCTTGTTTCATTTTAAAAGCCAAACCCAGTCTAAAAAAGGGGAACAGGGGAGATAAGGACTCAAGCAGACCGCTTTTTGTTATAGTATGCTGGTATATCACATAAGCAAATGAATCAATAATACAAAACATGGAGTTCATGAAGAGCATAGCAGACGTTAATAATAAGTAAGTGGTATTTTCTCAAAGGATGATGCTGAATTAAATAATTTTCTCACATAATGTATTTCCTTTTCGACGACTCTAAGATGGAAAATGGGAAACATTGAATAAGATCAAAAGCATATGTAGTTTGACAGAGGAATATTTATCAATATAAATTCTCTATTCTAGTTAGGCTAAACGGATCATGATAGGCAATGCTCAAATTAGGGTTTTTATTTTGACTCAGTAGGACGAAGTTGGATTCAAAAGGGAAACTATTTGAAAGAGTAATATCTATTTATATGGCAGTAAAAAGTTTATCATTTCAGAATTTTCTATGTCAGCAACCAAGCTATGAGTCTTGCGTTTAACCTATTTGTTCAATAACGTCATGCTTATTTCCTCTAGCTTATGTAACCGATGACACTACTCACCTCTCAGAAAACTTTAAATAGAAAAGTAAAGGCGATACTTAATAGTGAGAACAGCTACTACTACTCAAACAAGTCTCTTATATCAACTAATAACTTCTCTATCACCTCAAACTTGAAATCTTCTTTCTGTCTTAGGTTTACATTAGTCAGCTGAGGAGGACGGCTGAGTACTTCTTCAAAATTGACTCCAAATATATGTCATTTAAGAAATACAACAATTTTTCAATTGTTAGTGGATATTTAGTGTGGACATTTTGGTCCAGACATGCCATTCCAAGCGCTGATTCAATAATTCAGAAGTGCCCTAAATGCCATTTTATTAACGCTGAAAAATAAACGACTTTATTTATTACAATGTCAGACACTGACCCATAAACCATCCGTTAACTGGCTTAATGTCACCTTGGGAAAACATTTGCCAGGACTTGCCGTAAATATTACACCCAGGTCACATGTAAACTTAGGCGGCTTTATTATGGCTGGAGTGAAGTATTGGCAAATGTGCCTGCATAATTATGAAAACAATGAAGTCTAAGCGTGAAAAGAAACCAACCAAGTCAAAATTTTATGATTTTAGAACTTAGATCTTCTTTAATATTAACATATTAAAATCCTTTTTTCTGAAATGTGTTTAAAAAACCCGAGTTTTAACCAACATCTAGTACAGTTTTCGGCAAAGTTAACGAAATTAGGCAAATAAGGACTTACACGATCAATGAAACTTAAATAATGATTTCGAGTTGATTTTACTATGGTGTAAGGGACAGTTAATCACAACCATTCGACTCTAATGGTTTAGATAAGTTATGAATCAAAGTTATTTTCGAATAAAACAAAACTTTTTTACGTTTATTTGGAAACTGTTCAGTCGCTCATTCTTTTAAAGTATGACTCTTCTAAGCTGTACTACTCCTAGGAGATCGGGTTCTGGTGCTATGATACGTCCGCTCACTCGGTATCTGTAGTCTACAGTTCAGTGAGACCCAGAGAGGGAGGGAGAGAAGAAGAAGGCAAGAAAGATGTTCAGATAACCCAAAACACTTTCTGGCCCTTGCCAATAATTTCTGCTAATCATTGTCTTGTATTCTCTCCATCTTATCTCGTGGTTAAGATTGTGATAGGCTAGAAAAGTGACACTTTAGAAGACTTCTACTCTTTGACCCCAGATATCTAAGCTCATTTTCTTTCTTTACGGCATCTTTGATAATCATATGAACACCATTTTAAATAACGTGAATTGAACATAAACTTCTAAACAGGGGAATATTCTAACATTCCACAAAAAACATTCCTAAGAAGGACACGTATCCGAATTTTCTATAAGTTGAATAATAAAACACTTTGTTAAAACAAGAACAAAGAGCATGATGGAGAGTAGACAGGATTAAATCTACTATTTGTCGCCACTTTTCTTTACTTTATTTAGCTAATTTAGAGTTACTAACTGTTTTCTAGTAGCTGCTGTCAAATCTAATGTCAGTTATATCCTAAGACATTCCCACTTTGAGGTGATCGATGGCTTGCTAAAGTTACATTCGACCTAAAGGAGAGTTAAAATGATGTCGGCTGACAACATGGACGTGTGATCAGTTAACTTAATTCCGACGATAAGTGGGTTTTGGATTATGTCATACCAAAAGCATATTTAAATCCATACGGAAATAAATGTCATTTTTCAGATGATTTACTTCTCTCATGAGGATGCCACCAGAAATACGAATGAAAGATGACTAATTTACGTATGATATAGAAAGTACCTAACGTATCTTGACTCCCCTTTCTACTGAGTTGAATTAGTCAATCGAGTTTGATATTTTCTGCGTCATTTTGGTCGATTATATGCTAATATTTATGATGTCTAAACTGTAATGAGTTCTGCTGTGTTAACATCGTGCTGGCTCTTACCATCTTGATAGTGGAAGAAATACTTAAATATATATAAAAGTTTAAATCATCTTTTCTTGCTAGGCTTTAAAATATCATGCGCAAATTTATGAATTGAGAGGTTCTTGATTTAAACTATTTGAATAAAATTGAAACCGATAAATTTGAATTATCTAAACAATATTTCTAGCCATCATCAAGATTACTAATAAGAGTTTTCTTTAATGTTTTACGAAGTTCGTCTCGAAAGTGCAACATTCATTACCGTAACTCACTCCCTTACATTTAATTATTTTTGCGAAAAAAACGAATTTTTTATTTAAAATCTCTTCTAGCGGTTCCAGGTTAGGTTCCAATCTGAAGCAAATATGCGAGCACTTAGGAAGTCACTGAAGAGGTAACATATTAGAAGGAACCTTCCAGTATTTTAAAATTTAGATCTCATCAATATGAATAAATTTAAAATATGATTTCAGTAAATAAAGATTGTAATAATTTTGTTTACAAAAATTGACTGAAGAAGTAATACGGCATTATTTTTATTATTACTCATGACAAATAAAAAAATTGACAATTTTTAAATCATGAGGGTCGTCTAAACAAAAGGGGTGATAGAAGCGATTTAAATAACGTCAGAAAGTTTTTGTGGTAAGTCAAGAATCAATGCCATACAGGGTCTGATTCTGAAATCATGCTGTCTGAATTTCAACATATTTTTCATCATCGCTACATTGAAATTCTGGATGGCATGCTTTCAAATGATTTTATAATCAACCTCTTTTCGCGTAGCTCTTATAGTAGCTATCCACCGGGAAAGAAATTCTATCAGTTATGGAACGTCTGGATTTCTGTGATAGCCTATTCGTCAGTGTCTTTTCATCTCACATCGACTCACGAAAAATTGATGACACCGAGTCTCTATGCAGACTATTTCCTTTTTTCTCATACCTTTTATATGTGATTGGTGTTCTATTAACGGCGAGATAGATTTCCTGCTAGGATTCTGCATCAAATCACACCTTTCTCACTGAATACATACTTCAAATCTACATTGGATTGTCAAAGCCAGCTGTTTGTATGAGACACTTTAGATTTTCCTGATTTTGGTAATTGGGACTTAAATAAAATTTTAGCGATTGCATCGCCTTATTTGTGCAGATCTCTCCAGAGGTCAAACCTACCCTTGTGTCATTGTACAGCAAGGCTTCTCCGAAAAAATTCAACTGTCAGCACTTAAATACTCATTTGCTGTCTACAGCATCATCCAAGGATAATCTGTCGAACTTCGGTCTGAACAAACTTTAATTTTTTATCGTCCAACATCCGATAGGCAATAGCAAACTAACCATAAAAAAGAACAAGCTCGACATATGTATCAAACGGTTTTGTTCGAATTTTAATAGAAAATACGCTTGATTGTAGAACTGCCACGGTCATCACTAACTGCCTTTTGGTCTTATAGCACTATCAGCCAATACTTTATCATTCATTGAAGGGCCAAGATACGTATAGAAAGTCACTCGATAAATCTTGTGTTCATCTAACTAGGTTTTCATACATAAGTTCCACGGCGTATTTGAAAAGTGTTAATTTCCCTCTCCGAGAAAATCTTCATAGCATGCTTGATCGAATTAGTAGTAACGCATAAGTCGTCTGCAGATTTTAGTGCTTCAGTGACCACCCAGATCCTGTAGAACTTGAGAGTTTGACTTTCGAGTTCTCGCAGGTTATGTGAACTTCCGCTGATATACTATGATAAAGAACATAGAAACCTCCTTGGATCCTTTTTTGACGCCCCTCTTCATGGAAAATACTCCCTTCGAGTCCTTCATGTGGCCTTTCAGGCAGCTAGGAGTAGTTTACTGCAGCTGATTAGGTTTCAGGGCAGCTTTAGTCTATACAGTCTTGTTAAAATCGCAGGAAAGGGTGGTGAATCAAAGGCCTTTCTTAATCAAACAAAGATAAATACTTTCCATAATGTTGGTCAATGGCTTCCCGAATTACTGTTCTTACAGGGATTATCACCTGTTCTGTCGACATTCCAGCAAGAAATCCATGTTGAGTATTTGATATTCTTCTACTAATGTGTAAATTAAGGCTTTTAAAGACTATAAAGTATCTCTCCGCAATGTCAAGGTGAAAAATACTTCGATAGTTAACTAGGTCAGTTCTTACTTCCTTAACTGTTCAACCTCACTCACTAGGGGTCGGGGTACGAGGATTCTGTCCCGGAAAAATTTGCTAAAGAGTTTTAATATGTGGGTATCTAGTGATAGTCTATTCCACTTAATGGGTACAGATCATGAGCCATTGCTCTAGGACTTTTCGAAGTTTTCGATTTTTTTATCTTCCCAGTTCCCCTATTGCCAATTTTCTACTTTTAGACAGTTCTGTAATGCTTAAGATTACATTGGATGATGCTAACCATTAACCAAATGGTTCGCGATAACGTTTAGCCGGAGAGCTGGAATCAATGAACAATATTTTGGTTCAAATTAAACCATGCTCTAGGAGTTGTCGGCAGAACTTTTAGAAACACGTTGCAGGCCCTTCTGGGTTTATTAATTATTATTATTCTGGGTTCTGGAAGTTTCGCCAACTTTTGACTGAATATAAGTAAGTTCATTTTTTATCTACACCTTTTATACGTGGCATATGATTCAAGTGATCGGTCAGATGACCATTATTTTAGTGGCTCTTTTCCACTTAGTAATTTAGCACACAAATTTTCATCAACCATTTCATACCATGACTTCATTTTTCCAATTCCAGAACAATGCTTATATCATACTTTATCATCGATCTTTATAACCAAATTTATCATATCATTTTAATCCAAATCGCCGAGTTCCAGGACCACCTTTTCAAGCATTTCTTGCATGGATATTTATTCTTTGATATGAGGTCAAATCTCTTATTTCGTTAGCTAATTCCTTCTTGATTTTTATGTCTATAAAACTGAAGCTTCAATCCTAAGACAGGCAGCATACATATTGTTTCACAAAGGCTTAAAGCTTCCACTTTAAGTTAAATTTTTAAATTAATATTTAGATATAATTCAATAAATATCCCAGTTTATAGCAAATTAATATTAAATTTTTTTTCAAATAAAAATAGGAATTTTATATTTTACACTACGGAATCTGTTATGTTTTGAGTTTAGTGTAAATATTTACTGTATTATTTCTGAATTGAATTAACTCAATAATTTTTAAATTTCGCCCAAATTTTCGCATTTGTGAATTAATAAAATAATTTTAAATTGAAGTCATATACTTAAATCTTGTCATTTTTTAAAATCAATTTATTAAAATATAATACATATTGAATAATATCTCCTCAAATGATTTATTTTTAAATTTTTAGAATATCAGAAACTCTCGGAATTGTGACAATTAGTCTTCCTATTCAATAGCAAAACTACGGACTGATAACATCAATGAAACAAAAAGACGAGAAATAAAATGGTTGAAATTTTATGGCATCAAAAGAAATTCATTTTATATAGCGAGATGAACGAAGGCAAAGTCATAAAACGAATTTTTAATTCCAATTTCATTGATGCCTCAAGTGTTTTCTTTCATTCCTTTACAACAATATTTTGTCAACAGGCCATGATGTTATAAAATTAAAGTGCATTTTACCAATAATAATAATAGTAATAATATAAAATCAATATATACAGGCTGCATTTACCTAAATGACCTATAATTAAGCCGAATTATCATGTTGTTGGTTTCCATAGTCATAAATTTAATTAAGGTAAATTAAGTACAACTGAGATATTTGCAAATTAAAACTTATTTTCAATTTCCCCAACAAAAAAATTAATTTAATTAATTTAATATTTAATCTTCATGTATTATTATTTGGGCTATACTGTATGATGATTAAGTGGGCTGTAGGAATATCTCGTCAATAGAGCAAATCAGCAATCTGAATATATATAGAAGTAGATTCACGAACGGTTAACACTGCTAAAACTGATACCCAGAATGCATCCACAACTAACAAATATTAATAGTAGGTTGACGAACTGTTTGAAGTCCATATTTTGAAAAGTGTTTCCAAACCTTCTTCCTTGGGCGGAGGAGTAACATTAATGAACTTCCCTAGTGAGAAATCCGGAATCTGTCACAAACAATATTAGTCACAGTTAGTCATTCAGCTCACTCTGTGCGTTCCGATGGGCATTGAACCTAAAACCTCTTACTTTAGAGAAAAACTCATTAACCGCTGCTTCCAAGACTTTTGGTACGACTGTTACTTCACAGCTGATAATCTGATACTTATGCCTTTCTAAAGTGTACCCTAAATTACAGTTCTTTTTATGCTCAATTGTACTCATTTCATTCAAAAATATCAAAAATAAAGACAGTAAATATCTGTCAACATTTAATGAACTGAAAATAGCACGATTGCAAGAGGAAAGGACCAAGCGATAGAGAGAGAGAGAGAAGAGATAATGACGCTTAAAGTAGTTGGCATGGCGGTAAAATATAGAGAAGATACAATAATAGGGGTATTATCACACGATTTTACTGAAATTTTAGACTACTTTGCAGGATTTAAATAGGTTTTTTAATCTCGTCACAAAGAAACTGATCTTGTTTAAGTAATATCGGTCTCAATCACGGCAGAAAGGGCTTCAATATCATCTAAAATGTAAAATAAAGTTAGTTAATTAAACAATGACAAAACTTCATATTTTCATCTTGTAATGGGAGGGCTAGATCTACACTGGCAATAAAGTGCGATACAGAAAGTAAAAGAGAGAGAATAGTGACGAGTACACTAGTAATGGGAGAAGACGATTGTCACAGCGTTAAGTATCCGATATCTTTACAAACATAATTAAATTTTATAGTAAACAAAACAGAAAAATGCATAAGCGTTAGCGTAACTAGACGTAAGGGTAATAATATTGAATTTATATGGATGGGTCGAATAATAACAAAGGCGGTAAAAATCGTGCGGTATGTCAGCATACTTTTTAAAGGAACTTCCTATCATGAACCTCAAATGGTAACCAATTAACACCATAAATACCAATAAAAATGTTTAAGTGCATTGTAGTGAACTAAAGTTATTAATTACATCATTTTCTCGCTTTCCTTCCTAGCACCTGAT
The DNA here is from genome assembly GCA_900708905.1 of Hymenolepis diminuta. Classification (NCBI taxonomy): domain Eukaryota; kingdom Metazoa; phylum Platyhelminthes; class Cestoda; order Cyclophyllidea; family Hymenolepididae; genus Hymenolepis; species Hymenolepis diminuta. Next base: position 78,977 of record CAADRB010000022.1, read on the forward strand.
ATATTCTACTTAGCATTACTTTTGCTTTACACCTATGCACCACTAATACCTGTTTTACTCCCAACTACTCAAATAACTGCGATAAGACTGAATTTTCTCAGGATTGCCGAAGGTAGGACATAAAAACATGAGTTATTGAATACAAGTCTTGTCTGTTTCTCCTTCGATTTCTCATCTCTTAAATCAACCAATAGTAGCATTACCGGTTTAAAAGAGTTACCGAGGGATCATAAACATCCGTAGTCTAAAAAGTTATCTCTTTTGGCAATAACCGTCCTGAAAAACTCCAGGATCATTCAAAACATTTGGATTTGTCGTTATCTATGAACATTTTCTTAAAGGAAGTTTAAGATGAACGCATCCGATAAAAGATAGAAGACTTCGGGAGGCTTGTATTAATTGTTTCCTTAATAAATTCAATCAAATCAGTGGTAAAAAGCAAAATAATAAAAGCTATATGAAGAGTGAGTTACAAAGATTCACCCATTTACTTAATGTCCAAGTTGGAGAATCTTGGTCCAATTTTAGAAGGTGAGGAATAAACCACAACCCAAATAACCGTTATTTACGATGTTCCGCATTTGTACACTCAATGAAGAATGAATGCTTAATAAGTAATTAGAATATAAACATAAAATTGATGTCCGCAATCTATCTGCAACGTCCTGAATGGGTCAAGTTTAAGAAATAACGCCGTGTTTCTTTCATATATTTCATTTTATCTACTTAATGCCCAATAACAGGCTATCGAGCTCCTAATAACTGAACTGAATAGAGTAAACAATAAACATATTTTATGGCGTGTTCATAAATAGATTCTCCCGCTTCCCTTGCTGAGGATAGACGCAGTCAGACATAAAGTGCAGTAATAGCCTGATTACCTGGACTAAGGTTAAATAGATCGCCTTGTTTTCGAAGGAATTCCTGTCGCATTGTTGCGTGCAGATTAAAGACTTGCATTGTATTGAAGTATGACCTACAAATTATAAAAAATGCATTGCTGTTGATGAATTTATAGGATGCAAAACATAGTTTATATCAACCAATCACCCTGCACTTATAGAGATGTCATTTCTCACTCTTTGAGATGTACACTTTCATCAGCTATTTAATGATTGAGTGCTGCTTCGAGAACTAGGCAATAAAGTGGGAATGGGTGAATCCAACGTAACTGTCCCTATTCGACTATTAAACAAATCTCCAATCGACCGTAATTTCTTACATCTTGCTCAATGGTGATATAAGTGCTAAAGATGTTTAACTGCAGCTCAAGTTAATGAAAAATCTTTGTACTCTGATGTGGAGATCTCTATCTTTCATTAACTATTCTTCTTCCTGATACGGTGAATTGAATAAGCGATACATACTTCACAAACTATTCAAATAAAAATTACTCTGATTTTAATGATTTTATGCTGAAGTGCTAAATTGCTTATTTGGTAATTAAGAATGCTTTTATTCGCCGTATGGGAAAAACATTATGATTATTATTTAACGGGTTTCTTTGTGCTGAAGAGAACCTTATTTGAAAAATTTTCATGATTCCATTTTCTCATATAGCAAAGACATTATCTACTTATTTTGAACGGTGATTATTGTATAGCAGATTATTTCCGAATATTTTCGCTCATTCAGTTTTATAGGGAAATATGAAAGATTTTATTTCTGAAATATTTATTAATGTAATCATTTGTTAATATAAAACAAAAAGTTTTACGACCGCAAATAAGATTTAGTTATAAAATATATATAACCATCCATTCGGTTCACTTGTTTAAATTTGCATATCAATTAGCAAAAAATTTAAATTGAATGTTTTTTCATAAATGGCTACTTCATTGCAAAACTTTTAAAAGTTGAAATTAATATTAACATATCAATTTTAAAATCTTATTACCAGAGGTAAATATAAAATGCACAGCTATCTTCATAAATATTTTTAAAAATCTTAATATTTATTTGGAAATTTTGAAATTACGAGATTTCATCACAGACGTTAAATAGACATTCTCCCCCTTAGAGCATTTGAAACGTGAAAGCTAGAGAGCACGCAGACTGAATATTTATAAATCATTTTACCTGGAAAATATTTTGAATCCATCGGTAGTTATTTTATGATATAAATTTAATCGCCAAGTTTTTCCCAGGAATTTAATTCACATGTCTCGTACAGACAGTTTTCAAAATATGTTCGAAATGCCTGCTTCTAATCTCCTGATAGATTTATTTTCGGTTCATTGATTCCAAGTATTTAGGAATATTTAACTTACTTGATTTGACCGATTAGAGCTTGTTCGATTTCCATATCCGATCTACATTTCAAGGAAAAATGGTGAAAAGCTATTATTATGAAACATAAATAGAGAATTACAATAAGTATGTTGAAAAGAGCACTTTTTCCAAGATTTAGTTATTTTTCAATTATTTTTAATGCACACCATCAGGAGCATAAAAACAACTTGATTACTAGATTTCATAAGAAATTCATTGAAACACTAAGTACACTCATATAAAATTTGACCTCAGAAACGATCGTTTAAATGCTTCTTTTAATGACTCGCGCGATCTTCCATTTTAAGTCGGTTAAAATTTCAACTCTATTGACTAAATTGTAAAGTATCTTTGCTCACAAGAATGCTTGATATTTTATAGCCTCTTTCTGCTATTTTAAAGTCCTATAAATGATACTTTTAAGGCATGCAATATACCCTTATCTCCAATATATTTTTACGAAAAAAAATATGTTCAATTTCACATTAAAGTAAATATTATTTACTAAATGTGCCTTACTCCAAAATCAGAATGATCAAAGGAGAGATATAATCCATTTGTTACTGTGGAATGATATATTTAAACTTCTAGTCGGCTTCTTATTTTAAACATTTAGATAAAAATTTAAATAAATTATTAAAAGACATAATAAATTTATATAATTAAATTACGATTACAAATACACTTTTATGATAAAAATACAGTAACATACTTCATTTGATCTATCATCTTGGCTCGAGTTTCCTGCACTGACTGGAAGAAACAGGCATTCCAGAATCTCAGCGAATGCCAGATTGGTTGACTTTTAATGTAGGAGAAAAGGAAGACCTTTTCACCAGCTTTTGAAGGATCTAAACAAAAGTAAAATATCTGGAGTAAAATCACAAAGTAATCTTCTTGCTAATCCAAATATATTAGCTTTCTATATATTTCAATTTCAATCTGTTCATCCAATGGCCCGCTTTTCTTTCATCAGACATGTTTGTAAATGGTCTCAGTTTTCTAACTCACGTCTATTAGACTTTTCTCATATATAAAGACAACATGTTTAGTTTACGTGCCTCTGCACCGATATTTATTTGACATACTCCAGTGCAAATATCTGGTGTGTCGAATACAAGATTGGAAGATGGATAATGCAACAAGTTTCTTTATCAGACATTGGTCTCTCTTTAACCATAGCCATTTTTTACTATCAACTTTATCAGATCCTTATTCATATTAAGTATTATTTTAAGTAAAATGAAATCAGTTAGGATTTTACTATCGTGGAAATATAAGTCATGCATGTTATTATTTATTATATTTTAACATTATAAACGTCGGCCTGAGTTTATTGTTCGGTATTTACTGAACGCTTGTCGGTAAAGTTCAACTGAAATAAAATATATCACAGCTTTCTTTTATTCGTCTTTGCTTCAGTGAAAAATAATTCCTAACTTCTATTTAAAATCTCAGAACTTCAGGCTGCTTTCAGTTATTTCGAAAGCATTTACTTTAAATATGGAAGATGCTTTAAAAACAACGACTTTTATTTGATATTTGAAATTCAGAAATAGATAAAAAGAAAACAAATGACCTAGTTTCTGCTAATCTTCACCACAAAAATTGGCTAAAGCAAGCCTGTGACAAACAGGGCAGTTGATAGCTAACTTTAACAAAGACTATGGTTGAATAAGGTACGCTGTAACATATATGAAATTGAACAACGTTGAGTGAAACCAGAAGCTGAATTATCATCCTCCCAAGCTTCTACAGATTTCATTTTAAACCAGGTAGGAGAGAGACAAAGAAGGTGGAGCAAACATGTGTATCTTACTGCGTGGAGAGAAAATCAAATTATGTCGAGTCACAATAGAACGAGGTTCCAAATGAGGTATGTATAGATGCGCGATTAATCAAAATGAAGGTAAATGTTATAATTAACAAAAGTCAGTGGTAAATTTCTAACATAACGCAGAAGCGTTCTAGATACTATTAATTTTCATTCAGGAGGTCTAATAAAAAACTTCAAAATTTCCACCTCTGGATGTGACATTTATTTAGCCCAATTACTAACATGAAAAATAACGTAACGTAATGTTTTATAACAGGAAATTGTCTGGCTCGCTGGCACCCTCAATTTATTACTTATACAATACACAAATCATGACATCAAATCTGCATTCACAAGGGGTAGTGCTAAAATACCTGTGATGTGGTAGACGAGGGATGTTGTGAGAAGACGTTTAGCAGGGACGAAGTCCTCGGTCTTCTGACATTCTGTTAGTACGAAAACAACTCGACTCAGAACTGCTCTCAAGCCCCTCTCATCCAACAAACCACCCGAACAGGCTCCCTGAAAGAAAGTGAAAAGAGCTAGTCAAATGAAATTGCTTCATAATATGAATGTATCAGCATAAGACTATCAACCTCTACTTATAAAAGCAGAAAATATAAAAATTCTAAATGTTAGGTGAATAGAATAAAGGCAAAAATATTGTCCAGTTATTCAAATACTGAAAGCCGTACTAGGTGATTCAACTGTTATCGGCAACTTTGAGCTAAGTCAGTTAAATGAATGCAGAGTTGATTCTACTAGCTACAAGTTGTGACTTCCATCGACTATCCTTCGAGTGCCTATAAAGATGGGTTCCACTACCTATAGCTTAAACTTGTAATTCAGTGAATGCACAATTTCTTCCCCTATTTCAAACCCCATGAACATGGAGATACAAGACTGTTAAGATATTCGTCTTTGAATTCATCTTTAAAAATATAATCAAACGAAATCTAGCAGCGTCAAGCATCTCATCTCAAGAATTCTTAATGACAAAGAAGCATCAGTCGCAAGTCGACCTCTAGACAAATCTTCTTTCACTACTCACTTTCCGTTTCATATATAATATCTTTCTTATCAAAAGTTATGAATCCTCCTGCCGAACTCCATCTTTAAGTCGAATACATTAATGAAATAATGAAAATTAAACAAGATAAAGCACAGTAATATTTACCTACCCCAACCATAAATGTTCCAACTGGGAAAAATGAACTTTACAGCCCACTAATTAAATTTTCAACACAATGATTTCATTTAAATTATTCATTATTTTTTTCTCATATTTAGAATTAATTTTTCTTATTCTGGTTATATATTTTTTAAAAATATTGCGTAATTTCTACGAACTTCCTTCACACCAATTTTGAACAGTCTTGTAAATATTAATTAGCAATTCAAATATATACTTAATAAATAATTAATGTGCTTTGTTTCATAAAATTAATGGTTATGCAGGTGTTGAGCAATATTTGATGTAAACCTTTCCGCCAAATTTAAAATGAACGTAAATAAGTTATGTTTTAGTACGTTTGCGGTTAGAAATAAAAGAAAACTGGAAAAACGCAATATTTTACATAGCTGTGTACAAGATCTTGTTATTTTTACTAAATATATTGTGTTTAAATTAAGAAAATATATCAGGTAAAGGAACTGATAGAGAACCAAATGTGAATAAATAACTTGAAACGCGACAGTTACCACTAACCTTGTCCCAAATGTTGGTTTTATGATTTCCATTGGTTTCTTCAAATCTACTTCTCTGTCACTAAGTTCTAATAGCGTTTTGGGCTAATTTTGGTTTTGACAAAGTAAAACAAAACAAACACGCATCTCAACTCAAATATGGAAGATTAATATGTCGATCAACCAATAACAGTAAGTGTTTGTAAATAGTAAAAAATGCGCTTCCAAACTCAAATATTTAGACCACATTTATATTAAAAAATTGATAATTTACATTCTAATTTCTCAGAATTTCAAAATTAAAATTTCTCAACTTATTTTCTGACTCTTGTAGGTAATTAATGTTTGCTGTCAAGACTATTCTTTACAGAATTACAAAAGAAGTGTTAAACAAAGGGAAAATTCAATTCTCACCTCGAGTTCAATAGCTTTGGAGAAAAGTTCACGTCCCTTAGGTGTCTGAAATAAATAAAAATTTTTTGTATATAAATTAACATTCTTAATAAAGGTCTTTCTACCAAAAGAAGTGCACATTAAATAAATAGTTACAGAATTAATAATTTCATATAGAGAGTTTTAACATTTATCACACAGCGATGATATGAAAATATTGTGAGATAATTTAATAAAATTAATAAATTAATAGAAAACAATACTTCTGTTAAAAAATAATTGCAGTTAAATCCAAATATTAATGAGGTAATAAAGTATATTAAAAATGGTGTATGATTTTGGTCAAAATTTGAAGAAAACTCACCGGATAACACTAATTTATTATGAATATATATAAGGAAGATTCTGAATTAGTGGCCGCTGCTTACCATCACATGTTCTTTGAAGGCCTCGTTTTTAGCATCCAGTTGACTTTCACTGAAAATTTTGGAATAAAGTTATTAACTGTCCTCAAAACAACATAAATCGTTATTTATTCAAATTAATTTAATTAAGGAATTTTTATTGAAAAATATTTTCCAAAATGAGAACCTTACCTCTTTTTTCATAACTCTGTTTTCATCAACAATCTATGCTTAATATTTCATTTCACTTAATTCAGGAAGTTATAGAAGGTAAGGAAATATAATGAATTATTTACTGTGAAAAATACAAATAAATTCATGTATTTTTATCAAATTCTATGGGAAATTCAGACGTGAGCATTGTGCACTTTCATTCACATTATCAAGTAGCCCCACAAGCACAGGTTCTAACTCCATTCTTTAATACTTCTCACTGAAATTGTACACTTAACTGCACTTTATCATAAAAATTTTATTATATCATAAATTCGAGAGTAATTTTTGTATTTTAGAAAATTACAATCTAGACAAGATTATATTAACAAATATTTCACAGCATCATCATATTAAGAGTAAATCTAGAACTTACTCTCCAGTGACCAATATTTTAACATATTCCATCATGAAGAGTTTTAATTGATCCTCGGTTTGGGTAGTGATTTCCTGGAATTCCACCTCCTTCGAAATTGACGGATATGTCTCCTCTTCCTCCTCTTCTTCGAAATTTTTTCTCTGCTGATCGTCGTATTTTGTGTAGTAGTCATCCATATTTGGACTGGTTCTATTTCTTTCTCTATCTCTTTTTTCTTGCTCATATGGGTACTTCCCCTCATTTTTCTCTTCTTCGTAGGACAGTCGATAATCTGATGGCATAGTATTACCTGACTCACAGTCTCGGTTTGTTGAATCATCCGGCTCAGTGACGTAGTAGCTGTTCTTTTCATAATTCTGAGTTTGATGATACGCTGGCTCTTTGCTAACGGAATCATCCCAGTAATCTCTTGATATTGACGAATTCTTTTTAAACGAATCATGTTTAGGAGGTATAAAGTCACTAGTTTCATTAATGGCTCCTGCAATCATATCATCCACGGCTGAGACAATCTCCTGGCATTGTAAACGTGTCAGATATCCAATCTCCTCATTTGAAGACTGACTTTCAAAGCTCTTCTTTTTCACTAACATCTCCGGTTCCTTATTTTCTTCAAATACAGCTGGCTTTTCTCTGGGAACCATGGATGCTGAAGACTTAACTGGATCCTCTTCCAGTGAAACACTTTCACTGCTTTGGAAAGATTGAGATCCGGATCTAGATCTTGGGGGTGGTGGTCTTGGTGGTTTTGATCCTGGAGTAGTATTCTGACGCTTGAATGAGGATTCCTTCTTGCCACTGAATGTATCAAACGACATTCCCTTATTGAATGGATTTTCATGGCGGTTTTCTTCTTTAATTGATTCGGAAGCTAATGGCTGACTGTCGTTACGACTGAGCGAACCACTTTCCACCGAATAGGAATTAGCCTTCTGTGATGGCCATGCAGTTTGATCTTTACTTAGAGATGGCTGTTCAACGATCGATTTCTTAAATGGTTCCACATCGGGTGAAAAAGAGTCCTTTGACTGACTTAACCAAGTTGGAGGTGTGTCCTTTTGTTCAACGTGGCTCCCAAATGACGATTCTTTAACTGGTGCTGCTTTCCAGTCATCCTTTTTAGAGAACGAATTCTTTTCAAGGAAGAAGGAGTCTTTTGATGGCATTTCTCGTGATTTAAAATCATTTTTATCAATCGACTTCTTGAAGTTATCTGTAGTGAACTCTTCCTGAGACTGTTGATTTGTAAAAATATTTCTGTCCTGGGATTGTTGACTTTGAAAACTGTAGCCTCTTGTGGGATGATATTCATAGCTAGGTGTGTCGGATGGTGGATTAAACTGATTAGAATAGTCCTGATATTTGGGCTGAGTAGCTGGCTTTTCTGAAACGGTTGAAGCTGTCTGAGATTGAATTGAACTCATAGGCCACGCATCAATTTTCTCATTTTTATATTCCTGTTGAGGTATTTGTTGCGTGGATGTTTGTTCAAATGGAGTGTTTGAAGGAAATTTTTCCATATTCTGGGCCGCTTGAGCCTGTATCTTGGTCATTACATCCCCGAATTGCATTGACTGAAACGACTGGGTAGATTGTGGTTGTGAAACTGAATCGCGCTTGATTTGATCGGGGACTGTTTGAGATTTATCATGTCCTCCCTCATCGGTAGGTCTTGACTGAAAGGTTGTTCCAAGAACGGTCTGTCCAATTTTGTCAATATTTGAGTACTTTTTGAGCGTATCAATCTTCCCTCCGATATCAACTTTTTGACTGAAGTCTGATACAATGCTCTCGGTTTTCGCATTGATAGATTCAAACAGTCTACCTGGGGCACCAAGTAATCCACCGCCACCTCCTGAATTCGCATTCTGTTTATCGACAGAAATGTTCCGAAAGAAGTTGCCAAAATTCATTTTATTCAGGAATACTTCTTGGTCAGATTCACTATGTGGCAGCTCTTCTGATACTCTAACTGTTCTTGCGAGGAGCTATTACGCAAGCCAATAGGATACTCTGGACAAGGTTGATCGATGGACCACAAGGGAGTGAGCAGGAAATTATGACTCCTAATTGGCTAATAGCGCATTTCCCTCAAGCGCGCGTTGCCATTGGCTGGAGAGGGAGATCAGGCAAAACAACTTCAGATTTTATTACCTAGCCTCAACTAAACGTAAACGAGCAAAAAATTGTAATTTAATCCCCTACAATGACGCTAGTTTCCTTTCTTAGCAAATGTACTTAATTTTGGCATAATGGTGGGACGATATTTTACGTCGTTTTACAGCAGGGACATAGTGAGGAAATTTCTGACAAACCCTCTCAAGGGTCTCTTATTTGAAATTATTTTCCTTCTCCCGTCGTTTAACTTTTTAAATCAGTATCCCTTTTAAGTAGGGATAGTACTTTTATTGATTTTTAACCGCACTCTAAAAATGGTAATTTGAATAAATAAGAAGCTTTTCTGGATGCTAATTTGATAATAGATGCTAAAGTTAATAGATCTTACAAATATTTGAATTCCTCTGCCTATGAAAACTTAATGTAAGGCGTTAGTGTTCATAAGATTTCAACTCATTGATGCATGTCCAATGAAGAGAATGACCGGTCAACACGTGGTATGGCTGAAAGTGAATTTCACATAAGGGCGGCTCCAGAATACCATCTCTCTATCCAATTCAAATAATAAGAACGCTTCTCCTGATGGACGTACGAAGTTGCAAATGGCATTTTAATTGAAAATTAAGGGAATTAATTCAAAGAATTGAAAAAGGGGGTATATGCAAGAGATCTAAACAAATGGCGGGCAATTTGCCTGTTGATTCAGTGCTTGTCTGCATTTAACATTCCTTTGAATGTCAGAAACAAGCAAGATTTCTTAATACAGAGTGAGATTTTGACCCAAGTCCCATAATCATTCACGGTGTGTTAACTACAACGATCTGATATCTGACAGGAAGAAAAAAAGCATTTGCGTTGTTTCCATACAATGGCAAGAGATAACACAATTACAGAATCGTAACTTATTGGTAACAAGTTAATTCTGGTCTATCTTTTGAATTCATTGCGCAATTTTCTGTGAAATTGTTACAATCGTTAGAAAAAATATTATCTCTCCTTCGTTAATGAATAATTGAATAAAATATGAGAAAAGCAAAATAACCGAGAGCAAGAGCGGAATTTTCGAGAGGAATGTCGAAGATAAATAATCCGATGTAGAAAAGTAAATAAAAATATTAAATCTACATGAAAACATGATTTTGGGCATCTCTAAATCGTTACTGTTACCTTCTCTTTCACCTTCTTTCTCAGGAATGAGACAATAGCAGAAGCAAAATAATGGAAAAACCGGGATTTAATATAAATGGGGAACAATAAAACGATAATAAATTACTGTATTAACATATTAACAATAAATATATTTGGATAAGAGGATACGCTGATTATCTGTATGTATTTGCGTGTTTGTATGCAATAAAGTGCAAACCAGCTGCTTAAAATCTGTTAGGAACATTTTTTCTCCTCCCGTACGTAGTTTTTAACTCTCCGTATTGCGAACTTTTATTGAAAAGTTCACTTAATCTAAAATGAACAGTTTGTATTAGAGAATCGAATCAGACAGTGTGAATTTTTGGATTTTTTTTGTAAAGTATGACTCTTCTTCGATGTTTTAATGCTCGTAAATGCAGTTTTCTGTCGCTATGCTATATATGCCCACTAGATATCGTAAGGCTGCAGTTGACTCAAGCCCAGAGAGAAGGTTAGAGACGGAACGATTAAATGATTCTTTTATATATGAATAAAAATCGGACACAAACACTGTAGCTTTGAAATTTGTTTCATCGGCTTTCTATTACCGCATTAACGAAACTTTTTAGTAGCTAAAAAGGTAAAATCTGGAAGCATCGATCCAAAAAAAGAGGTAATTTATCCTCTTGCCTCCCAAGATTTAAGATATTTGAATAAATTAAATACGGGTGGAGTTTTCCCAAAAATAGTGATTTGTGATCTTGTTTACCTTTGTAATAATGTGTTCCACGAAGTCATTCTTAAGAAATCAAACTGCACCTATTTTTACGATTGGGTAGTTTGAATAATGTATGGTTCATAGCAAATAAGTGGTTAAACGGTTAGATTATGGGTATTATTCCCACCATCTTTGTTTAATTAATCGATTAGTTATTAAAATTTAATTCTCAGAGATAAAGAATCTGCCTAATTCTGACAAAACCTGGAACAAGTACGATTCCATCCATCCATTACAGTTCTGCATTATATGCTTATCAAAATTGTTAAAGTTACTTGAACATACTGTGCGTTTCCTTTCTATAGACAAACAAATGAACAAAAAAGAAAATACTAGCAATGAGAGACCAACATTTATTGGTAGAATAAAATTATCCGATACAGCTTTCAGATAAAGCGTAGAGAATTTATGCCAATTTGAAAACGTTCGCAGATTATTATCATGCTTTCTCACGGTTGCGTACATTAAAAGCGCAAACAGAATCCCTGGTATTGTTAGAGATGCAGCTGAAATATCACCATTAAATCAATTATGCCATTACGTTTTTGCTTATATGTATAGTTCCAAATATAACTGTTCAAATTGTTCCCACCTTACGACGTAGAGGAAATTTCTAAACAAACTGTGTTTATATGATTAGTGTTTATAAGTATTCAGGGTTGTCTCAATAAAATTAAATATAGAATTTCAAAAATTCCAATTCGACAATTAGCATTCACTGCCTTTTTTCCAATAATAATTCAAACACCTCGAGATGCCCCCATTGTTATCCGGAGGTTGTAATAACCTGAGGTGATTTAAGTGTGGATCTCAGACAGTAGATGTCGAAATAACGCAGAATAGCTTAGATAATCTGCTGCTATGCAGTCCCTCCTGTTTACGGCGGATTCATCACCCTTGATGAATTTATGACTGGTGCAGACAGCGTCACTGCTTACAAGTATTTCTTTTTGTAATTTGACTACGTTTTGCCGGTCATAAATTTCCCTTACCTCCATAATTCATCATCTAATCTTTTCTTTACACACTCCCTGGTTGGCGGAGACAACAAAGGTGAAAACTGTTGACCTGATCCCTTGTTGTTCTCAAATACTAAAGTGATCTATGAAGATACCATTACTGTGTCGTATTGTCCTGCCGGATTGTTTATTAGTGCTTTAAATCTCTTTTATCTGTCTGCGTGCTAAAATAATAATATTTTTATGCAGATAGTATCAGTGACTGCTATGTGCAATTCTATCCATATATAGCATAATATGTATAAGACAATAAATGCGTTATTTAACGGAAAACGCAATGAACCAGAGATATAATGATCCTCTAAACCTTAATTGGTCTAGCTGGGCTGATGGGCATGTTTATAAATCATGATTTGATTCCTCGATCTACGAAAGAAAACAAACACAATAGCACAATATTTGAGACAGCATCATCTTCACAATAGCTCATGTGGCCGAATCTTGGTAAGAGAGTAAAAGTTCAAAAATGCAACTCTAAATGAATATTGGAAAGATTTGGTGATTATAATTATATACTTGCTCTGACCCAAGTGTTGCAAACGCCAGGTTTTGGATACTGAAGTGGAAAAATTTTTATTTGACTAAGATGAATTGAAATGGTTTTATTACAAGAGGATCTTGCTGAGAAATCATGGAAAACTCGCAAAGCTAGTGACTTTCCCAGCCTTCCGAATTCTACAAGAAAGAACAAAGAAAAACAGGCAAATCAAATCACAAGGGGATTAGATTAGAATAGTAAAGCTAAAAACGTAGGTGTAGATAACATGGGAAATCAACAAACAGTTTACAGGCCAAGGGATGAGTTATAACGGTATGAAGAAGGCAGGAATAGCACCTATATGTGATGCTCCAACGTTTCGAATGTACCAACATTTGACTTAGTTGTATTTACTCAACATGCCTCTCGTGTTTTACAATCAGTTACCATTGTTCCTAAATTAGAACCAAATTCCTTCCTTGTATCACTAAATTCATCAACAGAGTCATCCCCTAATATAAACATCAAATCATATTGTTCTCAGTTTTTCTTGCTTCGAATGTCCGGAAAATGCTTCTCTTTAAGAGAGGCCCAGGCGATTCTTCTCTCCTATTTGTCCATGGAGTCGCATTAGTATGCTCAATTCAACATTTATTTTTTGGTTAAGGCACACTGCTTTTTCCCAACTTATAAAAGTCCATGAGAATATATTTTAAAACCACAAACCTTTCAATTAAGTGCTATTGATACACGACATCACCCTCTTTTATTTGTTGAATTTGAATAAAATGAAACAGGAAGAAGCTATGCAGCAATTCCAGTTCTTTTTCTCCTCCAAACGTCATCAATAATTCTAATACATTCGAAAAATTATCGAAGAAAATTACTAATAAAAGCACAATCTATTTATAAAGATTTTAAAGACTTAAATATTTTTATAATACCTAATAAATTGAATAAAATTTATTATTTTTTTATTTACTTAAGATAAAATACAAAGTCGAAGTCACAGTAGCATGACTTGTAATAAAAATTTTATTTATGATGTGTTGGCTATTAAATCTCTTATCAGTAATATATAGTTTCCTCTTTTCAAAAAAATATTCATAAAATTTGAGTAGTAATATAAAGGAAATTTCTAATAGCGAAAGTATTACTTTTAAGACGAATTAATAAACTGAAGGTTTTTCGTGAAGGCAAGAATGTTCCACCCAAGTAAATTTAACAAACCACCAGCTACTCGATCTCAGAAGAAATCTTAATTGTTTTAGCCAGTGATGGTTACGAAAAGTTTCCGATGGTTGCTTTAATGATGTGACTTTCTCAATTTTTCTCATCTATTTCAAGAGAAGAAAAGTAAAATAATTTTTCAAAATAAACAATTAACTCAAGCTTAAAAAAAATTTGAATGTTATTAACTTGTGTGAAAACAAATTTTATTTAGTTATAAAAGTCTTTTGTTAACTTTTTTCCTTATCTATGTAATCTATTATCGTGAATTACCCATTTATATTTGCCGATTTTCTATCGCTTTCACCTTTCGTGAGTATGAATTATACCTCTATCCCTTTACGATCTGACGATATTTTCTCATTTGCTCTCTCAATTAATCACTTATTTATTTACTTGCTACAAAACTACCGCTTTTCATTTTTTTCCCCTAATAAATGTTTTACTTTGATTTTGTCTCAATTCCATTTTGTGGTGGCAGAATCCTTACAGATGGAAGGGCCCAAACTTAACCATTTTCTCTTTCCTTCATTGATTGCTTGTTTGGTTACAATATTAATGGATATTATGGATGATTGTTTCAATTAAATAACGTCCTGAAGTTAATCTTAACTTAAGTGATTTCTGCTCGAAATGCCGCCCCCCTCTGTGTCCATCACTTTATTGTAATTGGATTTCAGTTTAGACCACACAGACGACCGTAAATAAGTCTGATAATCGTATTCCCCTTATTCTCCTTGTCCCTGGTAATATTAGCATCAACAAGCAGTCGTATATCAACTTCCATAGTAGAGGGACAGAGGAGGTCCTATTATCTGAGATCAATTCAAAACCTAATATGTAAATTGCTTTTAAGTGACCCATCCGGGGCCTTAGTATTGAGCTCATTAAAAGGCGGTACTGAAGATAAAATATTGACTTAGTATGCGTTGATTTTAGTACGCTATTTATCGAATTTTGGAATTTCAATTTTGAAATCATAACTTACACATAGCTTCACCTACAAACAGGACCTCTTTGTCATTAAAAATTCATTCCTTTGGAATTTGGTAGGTTCGAATTGAAGCTTGTCTTTTAGAATAAATCAGCGAAAATTGTAGAGCAGTTACATTTTTAATTCCATTTTCTTTAACTTCGTCGGATAGCAGAAGAAAACACATCCGGACTGACAAGTTTGGCTGGTGAGGCTACCTCCATATTTAGTGTTGCAGAGCTGGAATATGCTGGCGAATTTTTTCTTCATCAGTGTACATTCGCACTCATAGTTACGATGAATGAAACAACAACTAGACAGTTGTATTATAATTCTACCATCTTTTGGTTTTACAGAATCAAATTTATTTTATAAATGAAGTTGACAAGTACTATCACTGACAATAGCATTACTTGTTTGCATTTACAGGTGTGAAATTTAAAAAAAGGATCTACTGTGAGAGTTCTGTTTAAAATATATTCAAATTTGCCCATCTTTAACACATTGTATATTCTATTAAAGTATAAACCCATATTTGTCCAAAATTGGTAATTAAGTTTTCTACTTGGGCTATGCTTCAAATTTGACATTAATAAGACCATGAAATAGTGAATAGTTGACCTCAAGTATAAGACTCCTTTCATCAATTTCCTACGAATAACTCGAATGAAAATGAAATAAATTTAAACTACTTTTCAAATTAATTTCCATGGAGGTTAATTTGAAATCTGGGCAATGATGAGTTTGGCTTCGTTGCCTCTTTTAAGCCAAAGATTTATAGAGTTAAATTTTTAGGTCATGAAACTGCCTTCTGCTTGAGAAGACAAATCGTCACACAAAGCTTGTGTCAGTTAACCGTTTCCTCAGCGGGCTTTACTGTTTCATTTAAATTTACGCTAAGATACCAGAATTTGGTCGCTAATCTTCGGAAAAGAGACGGTAGGTTAATTAAACAGAAGTGACTTTAGCACTGATGTGAGAGATAAATTTGGTAAAGGGTACATTAAAATTAGGTCGTCCATTAAACGAACATTTCTATCTATAATCAGGATTTGAGTTAAACGCAAAAAATTGCAACTGTAAATCGTGGGTAGTTCTAACTGACTATGCTGCAATTATAATGGTGGATTTGGGGGCATATGTAAATGTTCTTAAACATGGTAATTCTAGAAGCATACTTTATTTTGCCGCAAATGTCTATTGTACTAAATTTTGAAATACGCGATCACAAAGATACCAATAAAGATAAACAAACATTCATTTAAGTAACTGCATTTTGGACAATTTTATGTCCATGAAGGTATCAGTCCCAACTCGAAAACTCTCAATTTTTCTAAATAGAAGTGTGTAAATCTTTCCTCAGTCCTTGAATAAATGCAAATGTCAACGTATTGTATGCCACTGTCTTATTCCTATCTCAATACAAACTTTAAACCATCTCTTTTTAATTAATTGTCACGTATTTAAAAATAAACCTACAACTACCAGCGTTTTGGTGAATGGTGGAATTTATTCACAGCTCCCTCAAAATATAACAGAGCACTTCGTGGAAAGAGAAAATATAATACAACTTGCTCATAAATTCAAGGAGATTATTTTTACTAGAAATTAGCTGAGATTGATAAACAACATTTTTACAGCCTGTTGTATCGGAAAGATAGCATATTCTCAGAAAAATATTTCGATTACATTAATATTAGGTATTAAACTACGATAAAACCAAATTATGAGAGCATTTCAATTTCGAAAAATTTCACTAATTTTATTATTTATGAAGTTAAACTTCATGATAGTCCAAAATCATTAATTCATAGCGTTAAATACTTTCAAGGTTTCAAATAATTAAATGCTTCTGTGAACTATAGCTGATACTGTTAACTTGAGACTGGATGATACATCAATAGACAAAATTAACTAGCTGGCCAATAAGATTCGGATATCGAACATGTGAGTTCACGAAGAAGTGAACAATATCCATTAACTGCAAAACATACAACCTGAACTGCAAATTCAAAAGAAGGACTCTTTTGATACCTTGGTCTAATTCAATTGCCTTCCCTTCATTCTTTCTGAGCTGCTCCACTCTTACACTTATATCCCGCAGTTAAAACAGTTAGCTTATTCATCTTGTCATGGGTAATAATAAGAAGGCTTAAGATAGTGATATATGAATTAATATTCAGCCTTTGGATATATGCATTAGATTAAGGAAATCTGATAATCGTCAGCAGACTATGTTTTCAGCGCATGACACCTCCGGAAGTAGGATGTCCGGGTCTATTTCAAGCAAAACATTTCATTTCCTAACTGAAATAGTTATTTTGTCCACATTAATAGGTAGAATTACATCATGGAGGAAACCGGGTCTAAATAAGAATTTCTGATGGAAAATTTTTCATTCAAAAAAAGATAGAATGAAAGGGCGTCAAGATGAGAGAAAGCGACCACAACAACCACTACTTTCCAACGCGGCATGGAACCTGAATAGGTGCATATTTCGGGTTCTTACTTCTCACTAGCAACGTGGTTGCATTCATCCAAACTAACACGCACGAAAAGATCACGAAGTGGATTAAAGGTGGGTTGAGCTTTTTTTGACAAGGCATTACAGATTTATTGTTCCTGCGAATACTAAACCCAACCGTCCACTTCGTTTTTTCTTCGTTCCCAAAAAGTTAGTTTTCTATTCATTAAAATTCCACTTGCTGCAAAAATTTAGGCATCCAGGTGGAACACTGTCATTTCACTAACCTACTCATGTTGAACGACTGCTTATAATTTACGATTCATGTTTATTATAGGGAATTGGGCATCATTACCAACGTCTGTCCAGATAATATAATCACTCCTGATCATTGAGACTGCAATCACCGGTGTCCATTGATAAAGAGTTCATTATGCAAATATTAACGCTTGCATTCGAAATAATAAGTAAAAACAATCCTAAATACTTAACTCATTTGATCGTGCCAGCGTTTAAGTAAATATCTTCAGCCAAAACATTGCCTCTCATATATAAATAGCATTTCCACATTTCCACGTGTAAATATTTTATATTAAATAAGGTTGTAGGGAAAAATATTTTCCCCTCTTTACTATCCAAAAACCGAATTACACAGCTTAGCACAATCCCAGTAGATTTAGTTGATGAGGAATATTTGAAGAACCAGACCTGACGTACCAACATAATTTATTCTGTATAAAAATAGAAATACAAGAAAGAAAATACTAATTTAAAAAGAGAGTTAATGAGAAAAGAGAGGATAGGATTAATAAAGAAATTTGAGGAAGAAATTAGGCCCAATCAGATCATTTTGAGGAGAGGGATTTGATAATACAGATATAAATAAGACAAAGTAGGGAATAGAGGGAAATCAGGAGTAAAATGGCCAGACCTACTGCCGCCATCCTTTGCAAAATCGGGACGAACTCTCTCTGGTGCACCCTTTCGGGAGAGTTTACAATGCATATACTCTCCACAGCGTTCCAAGCGATGGAGCCAAGTCTGTCACAAGGTGCTGTAAATCGTTCTAATACAGCTGCAATGCGAGCATTAACCGCTTTTGCAGCAAGATGAGCTTCAAATGTATTCGTTATGCGATCAAACTCCATGCCAATCACTTTATGAACAGTCAACAGCAGGTTTTCTATTGAAGTGTCTGATGATGCTTTTGAAAGCCCCATCTTATAAGCCAATCCGGCAAAATTTGAAAGACTTTGTGTGAAGCTAGGGACCTTACTTATTCGATTTAGAGTGACAGCTGCTTTGAGTAGACCCTGAAGCTGCTCATTGAATCGAAAGCTCTTTCTTCTGGAACGCACAAGTCGAAGAGCATAACGAGAACTGCGGAGAAGTTGGGCAAGTCGAATTGAACATAATGTTGAAGAGTTGTGTACATGTGCGATTTCTTGCTCCAACATTCGCTGAAGAAGGTTAACTTTCTTGAGGATCTGTGTATTAGCCTGAAGCCTCTCAAGTGTTGTTCTGATTGCTCGTTCCCGATCAGAGGCGCTTCTAATTGCTTGAGACCAAAATCGATCAGCAGTATCTAGAGCTGTGGTACTACTAGTTTCCTCAGATCTCCCATTATTCGGCTCTGAGATTAGAGCTTGCAGAAGATGCTCAAAGTTTGGAGGAAGAAGCCCTGCTTCCAGTTTCTCTACCACCATTTCAACTGCCTGAGCGACAAAGTATTCCCGGAATTCAATTAATTTGCTCCGAAAAACGGGGATATCCAGCACTCCTGTGAAGTTCAACTTTATATTGAGAGAGATAGCTTTAAATAAGCTCCCATTTCCCGAGGGTCTAAAATACAACAAACGCACATGTCAAGCTCACACACTACTTTTAAGTTATAAATAGGCATATTTGAGTATGTAGGCCTACCCTACGCATTGCGTGAGTAGCGCTGAGACTAGGTTTCGTGGATTGGATATTCGGAGATGGTTTTCAAGAGCAAAATTACTGCTAGTTGAATTATCGGTAAATTGTAGATACTGATTCACAAACACGGAAGTGAGATTCATCCAATCATCCCAAGATTCCTCAATGATCCCATTAATTTCATCGTCTAACTGATGCTGTTGGGGGCTGTTTGGAACAAGCGGAAGGCATACCTAAAAACGTTTGGTAATTTGATTAATACAATTATGAATTATAAGTACATTTTGACTAACACATCGACAGAGGAATAAAATACACATTTGCAGATTTCAAATATGACTTATGTTAACATAATATAAAGTGATGGCAATATTAACAAGGACAAGGAAAGAGCCATCAAGAATAGCAAATATTTATTTGCCATAATAACAGAAATTACGCGTTGAATGGCCTATGATTATATTCTAAAAATGCCATCAATAAAACTCTACAGCGTAGAGCAAATTAGATGGGATTATATAGCTAGCTAATCTTAACAGAAAAACCTAATCCGCACTATCCCCTTGCAAAGGAAAGCCAAAATAAGAAACGTAATTAATTGCAGAAATTCACCGAAAAGAGTACTCTTCAATACCAAAAGAACGCAGTCGAAAAGCAATGAACTCTACATTATTCATTACAGGAAAGCGTTTTCCTATGGGTAAAGGGACAGTACCATGGTGCCCTCCTGGTTAAAAACACGAATTCCGCTTCCCCTTTATTAACAAAACTTAACCAGCACGGTCGGCCACTCCAAATAGGCAACAAGCACTCGAACTCTGACTTCGCGATGAGCACGCCAGCCGCTGTGTCATCGTAACGTTGTGTTTTACGATCTATAAGCTGATATTCCAACTAGAAAGATAGAAAACACAAGTTCTCATTGTTATAGCGAAAACTTATTACTTCTTAATTCAAAGTGTGTATAATATGGCAGGTTTCATATTAGTTCATTTAAACAATTTAAGGGTCAATCGTTATTTCAATAATAATAGGAAAACACACATATTACTTTCATCAAGGTAAAACACTTAATAATTATTCATAATTATACTTTTACTTTGACATTGTGGATGTTTAATAATATCCTATGAATGTCCTTACTTGACGTATTTATGAGGTTTATCCTTAAATATCATTTATTCCGAAGCTTTTACGGAATCCACGTTAAATAAACTCTCTAAATTTTGTTAATTGAAATCAGAAGCAGACAATGCATAAAATGGGAATTTTAACATAGCAATTAGTACGTTTAAATTGTTTTTTCTTAGTATCATCTACCTGCTTAAGGCTGTAAAAAGCCTCAAATGAATCAAAATGGCTTAAGAAATCTCCCAATCAAATCAATTGCTGAATGAGCTTTGAATATCTGAAACTTATTCAGAATTCAAATCATGTAAATTGAGCCTTTGGATATTTGGATATTACGACGAGAAGTATATTCGTCATTGAAAATTGGAGAACTCTATGCACCCAAATCCAAATAAATTAAGACACTCGAAACCCCTACGTCACTTACTCTAATGCTAACCTCCACTCGCATTCCGTTCCTCATTGGATCATTTTGTTATTCCCATAATGCAGGTGCTACACCTTGATTACAGCCTTTAAAAGGTTTTAATACTGACATGATAATAATAATATTGACAATTCTAATCCCTCACAGCCTCTAACTTTGAAACGTTTCTAATAGTTATGAACGAGTAAATAAGCCATGTTATATGTCAAAATTCGTGAGTCACATATTCGTTTAAATGTAGTACATTGAGCTCGAGATTGGGACCATTGGAGCAGCAAACAAATACAAAGTTAGGTTACTTTTAAGTTCAAGAAAAAAGGGAATCTCCCTAGCTCTTTTTGCCAAACATAACATATGGCATAAATAGTATCGATGGAAAGAAATATCTTTTGACGTTGACAAGTGTGAGATAAAACCCTAAAATAATTCAATAAATTACCTTTTGAATAAAATACGCTTAATGTGCTCCAGTCTATTTCAATGAAACCATTTCAACTTATTAAATGCAGAAATTGCAAATTTTACTGCATAGAGGTTAATATAGAAAGTAGTCATATAATTTGAACCACAATTATCCCGCTTACATGGGTTTTGGCTCTGCCGACAGAGGTAAATGTTATGGACATGGAGATAGGTTATTTATTGCATATTTTTAACTTTACTGTTTATTGTCTGGTTCGATGGTTTATATGTGGAATAGTATAAATTTCAGTTTCAAATAAATATAAATATATACATATATAAATATATATATTTATACGGAGTGGTCAATACAAACGCCTGATAAGCTAAAAAATACGAGATCCGAGCTCATCGGTGGGTATCCATTGATGTGGATGGCCAACCGCATCGGCTATTTCTGGCCAGTATTAGAGGTCGTAAAATGCGAGTTTCTTATAAATAGGTTCCAAAATACCTTCCTCTTACTATTCTATTAGTGTTTCGCTTGATGTGCGGAATTTCAAGGTAATACATTGTAGGCCGGTCGAATTATTTTCAATCAAAACATCACTGAAAAAATGATTTCTTGGCGGATAGCGCATGAAACAACAAGTGACGTTTTTGGGCAGTTTTCTTCTCCCTAGAGGTTTGAGATTTGTAAGTAATTCAATTATACATGCAAACTTCAAATAACGATTGCAAGCTAACCTTTAAACTCAGATAATATAAACTATGTCATTGACAAAACCAAGACTCTTCGTCAAAACTAGAGAGTAAAAATTTGAGTAGTTCTTATTACATATAAGAAAATAATATTTTTCCCGAAATAATTCTTATATGTAGGATTCTTTATTTTCCACCTTTTAATTTCTGCTTCTTTTAATTCCCTTTTATTCGAAAAAATTTATTTGCATTACGGTTGTAAATGGCGCATGAGATAAATAGATCTATCGATACTAAAATGTGCTTCTTCTGTTGATGTATTGGCTTGGGTCGTTTTGTATTGTGGCGTCGTCGGGTCGTGTTTGTAACTATTGCAATGTCTTAGGGAATCAAAGAGTCGGTTACGATACCCTACAGAGAAGAGCAGCCTGTAACGGTTCTATTTACTCGCAATTGCGTTTTATTATTTAGGTATTTATGATAATAAAAGCATACTGAAAGAATAATTATTATTTATAATTATGCCTAACTCGAAATTTAGGAGAAAAAAGGTCTGTTGAGTTTGTATTTCCCACAAACTTTGTTTTCATTTTTCTTTAGCTTGAATGCAAAAATATGTCCTGATTTCAACTATGCAATCTTAGATTTCGAATTAGAGCAGAACAACAGTATTTTCAAAGTGATAGCTAATAATAATTTTCCTAAATTCTCGCGAATTGAGATAAATTGTGAGCCGATGAAATTTTTGGAACATGTAAACGATTGAATCAGTTAGCAAAGTTGTAAAGCACGAATGGAATCTCTTCTATTACGACAGGGTTACGTTATCTGGTATATCTTCTTTACTCACGTTTTTGCTCCAATGAAATCAAAGGTTCCTTAACTAAAAGTATGAGTTTGCAGTTATAAAGCAAGCAGGTAAGACTATGTTTAGTTTTTGCAAGTGACTTTAATTACTTCATCAGGATCAGGCTATAATTTGCCTATATTAATTTTGAGTTTAATACAAAGTTCATTAGAAGTTGTTACCTAGACACGCCTACATCATTCCACAACAACATGATACCATTTTGATATTCATGCAAATTTACACACAGATTGCGAAAAATATACTTTTGGAGGAAAAATACTGAATAGCAGATATTTCGTTAGACAAATTAAACATCCAAACCACATGTGATTTTATTTTGATCATGAAAATACGAATCCTACGTCTATGTGTGCGCATAAAGCTACAGCTAATTGATTCCCGTATGTTTAATGGCACAAACCTTAGAGACATATGCAGACCGACAGATACTGCTGGAGTTTCGCATGAGTTAAAGAACGCGGAGGATTACACTTAGTGGTCATATATTCGTCACGCTCTCAATGTGCTGTAGCAACAGCGGGGGTGTATTATAAACTGACAGAATTTAAAAGTTACTAGTGTTTATTCAAGAAGTGAAACGACCGACCACATAATTTGTAGCGGTTGAATAAAACTGTCACAATTCAAGTCCGAGATAAGTGTTAGAATGAGCAGGTTGGGCAATGGTCACCGTGTACGTCTGTTGAGTTACATGCCAAAAAATCGATGCTAACTGGACAACATCTATTGATGCGGACAATCGAGCACACCGATTAATTTTGTTCCACTAGTGAGGCTTCTCGTGAGAGCGTCTATAGTATTTACTCCATCCATCCAAGTTAAGTGTTGTCAACATTCCTTTCCATCATAAATGATTTCCCTTTAACAAGGATGGGAATTTGAAAGCACCTCTCTTTAACAATCGTTAAAAATTATGAACTTAATTTTGCATGCCATACTAAAGTATTAATTTTCAGTTAAGACTGTCTTAAAAACGGTTGAATTCAGGTTAAATAGATCAAGAGGTGAAAATAGGAAAGCCTGAGAAAAAATATAGCCTCTGAAATGACTCACGAACGTCAAGATTAAGTTGGTGTGTAATGAAAAATATAAAATCATATGCGCCTTAACATTATTTCTTGGTGAAGATATAGATATTCCGTTGGGTAAATGTCTTTATTAAGAAATAAAATGATAGTGATCTTACAACAACCTTCAGCTGAAAAGATTAATCTCTACTTGGTGATTTAAATAAGAAGACCTGGGCTACTTAAATGAAATAACTATTGGAAGCTAAGGTACTGATATAAGAAAATGATGGACAGGCAGACAGCGGATTAGCCAATTACTGTTATTTACATAAATTGATTTGTCTGCCAAAGGATACAAGTAGTAAGTCGACCACGTATTTTTGTCTCTGTTAGATGATATGAAATCGAAACCCTACATGTCATAGTAGTTCAAAAAGAGGGAAGACCACAAAAATTTCGATTCGTTATCCCCTCTCTAAAGTAACATTAGCAAGATTTCAATTATAGACAAATGACAAAAATTCCTATAGAAACAGCAGTGGGTTCCAAAAATGATTCTTTAGCCCATTAAAAGTGAGGCTGACGAAGGAATATCATCTAGGAGACCCTGATTGAGAAACTCCTTTGGCTTTATTACTGTTCAATTAGCCTGTTCACCAAATATACGTTTAGAGACATCGAACTTATAAGACATATATTCAGATCAAAATACTATGCTCAACCACTTTTCCCAGTATCAAAGCATAATATAAATTTAAAATTTACTCTCAAGACCGAAAACATATCCTTTGTTTACTTTCAGCATCAATTGAAATTAACATAGTCAAAATCTACAGGAAATTGAACCTCTAACAATAAACCTATTCTATAGTGATTGGTTCAAAAGGAAAACAACTTGAAACCCTCAGTAAACTGAAAACAAAAAACCTTTTAACTTCGTGAAATGAGTGAAAATCTTGACAAGAAGTGGATATAAATTACACTCACTGAAAGCTCCACTATTTGAAGTCTTTTTCAGTTGTTATGGCTACGCACAAGCTAACTTTATTTCAGGTAACAATCAGTAGGTAGATTCGTAGTGACCAAGACTCTAATTACACTAGGGAGTTTTCTAACGCTCTCTAATGAGAAACTCGCACCCCGCCACCTTTCTATTGACATCTTCTAATATATTTGGTAGTTCTGTAAAGGTGACTATTAGATCCATGACCTTTGACAGGCATGCGTGTCGACCGCAACGCCACCGACACAATCAACGTTCATTGAAATTTAACCTGAGCATAGGGTAATAAACCTATATAATTTATCATTGAGTACTTGTGCCAAATGCCATCCACCTTATGAGCGGACAAACATTTCTTGCCAGTTTTTTCCTTAAATCATCATATTATGGTGAAGATAGTTTGAAGCTACTATGAATCAGTGAATTATACCTCTTAGATTCATATGAAAATGAAAGCAAACCAGAACTTACGTTGACATGGAGGTATCCAATGCCGAAGACAAGTGGCAGACAGATGAGGGAGAGTATTAATGATCCACAGAAGGAGACAAGATGCGCACAGCCCTTGCAACACCGATGTTTAGGGTTACTTGCTTTGGTTTCTTTCACCTCGACCCCACCCAACGTTTCAAATGTACCCACTTGCGACCATAAAACTTCACCCTGAAGCATTAACGGTTGGACAGTTTTATTAGCAATTGGTTATTGAAATGGTATTGCTGAGCCGATACGGGATATATTAACCTCCAAATGATTAAAAATCTTGATAAGTGAAAATAGCCGCTTTAAAGTACAGGTGATTTTAATTAGTTCAATCCCAACATCTCCCACAGTTTTAATTTACATCTCAAATAAGGAGCCACTCCCGATGAATATCACATTCGAACTAAGTAGAAAAATCATCAAAACTATCATTGATATTCCATAGCAAGGCTACAAAACACAGGGAAATTAAGAGCTCCAGTTTCCAAGCAAAAAGAGAAGAAAGAGATTGATCTTTGCCAAAAAGCAAAATACATTAATGTAAATTCAGCTTCGAGTGACATTGTTAATAAACATGTGTGTTGATTATAAATAACGGATCTAAAGCCGAATTTTAAGCCTGTAAAACCACCGTTTAATGTTTAAATGTGAACCGCTTAAACTGGTTCAGAGGAGACTCACGGTGCTTCCCGTCGTAACTCAACGAAATCTTCTCCTTTTCATCAAGAAGAAAACTTTCTCATCTGCCATCGAAGTTAAACTGACTAGCCACACTTCTAGTTTTTTACTAGCCTTGATGACCTCTGTGTGGTTGCATCTAAGCAATATTTTCTCAAAAAAGCGAAAATGGGATAATTTACATAAATTAGTAGAGAAAAAATCCACCCACACTTACCCGACAGTCACTTCTTGGACATCCACTGTCTGAATCAAAGGAGACGGAACTCTTCCATCCCTGTTCTAAGAATAGCTCTTGTGTGCTGATGAAGTTTCCATCTACGGGAAGGGTTATAGCAGAGACAACTTGTCTTTCTTGAGCAGTTAAAGTTGACGCTTCATCCTCAGATGACCCACAGCCGGAAGACGAAGTAGAAATAACGTTATTGATTGTCAGTAGAGGAAAAGCTTCCTTGACAGGGACCGTGAAGCTACGTCTGGGAAACATACAGGAACAGATCAAGAGGACTAACGGAGCAGTCGCCACCATCATTTCAATAAAGTAAACAATGATCCAAGCATGTTTCAATGAATCCAAAGCCCTGTTCACGTCCTTGATTGTCTTATTATAAGTGCGCTCTGTTTGATTGATCAGTACTTGACCTTTGTCAATATAAGCTGACAGGTTACCGATCATACCGGCAACATCTTTCATCATCCGAGTAAAGCGATATTCCATATTCTCTTGAATAGAAGCGCCCAAATCATCTCGTACCTTTATCGTGTTTTTTAACTGATCTGTCACTTCAGAAACGTTAAAGGGAAGAACATTGAGCATGTTAAAAAGGCCCAGACTGCTTTCAAGATGAAATAATTTAAAGAATGTGTCTCCATAGTGTTCTTCCTTTTGAAGACCCTTAGCTAGTTCATTCATAGAATCATTGAAGGCTTTAAGAGAAGGAATCTGATCACTAAAATCTCTACACTCTCCCCTTGTCTCCTGAATCTCTCTGACCAACATCTCGGCATTCCACCGAATGCTTGAATCCAATTTTTCAAGCTCTAAGGTAACTTGGGGTCCATTTTCTCGTAGAAAAGTATGAGCATCAAGTACAGCCTCTACTGTGTTAGCAAGATTACCAAGAATTGACAAAGCAGTTTCCAAATTTGTTTGATTTAGGAAATTAGCTGTGATTGTAGGTATTTCTGAAAGAAGATCAGTATAAAAATCTTCCATAATCCCATGGATAGTGTCATTAGCAATAAATTTGCTTTCATTCGTTAGAGATCGAAGAAGGGAGAAAGTTCTATAAGATATTCCGTTGACACGACCGACAAAATCATCACCCTGAGAAGAGTTGAAATTGAGGTTTTCTGAGAAGAATATGACCAGGAAAATGAGAGATATAATCAATAGAAACCAAAAAGAGATGAAACTTATTAGAAAGACTGTAATTTGACAACGTTCGGGCTTCAGTGTTTTTTTCTTTTGGAACTTACACCTTGAAAATGAGATTAGAGTCTGTATCAAGGGGCCAATTATAATCGCGGAAATCACCATGAGTAAAATGCATAGTACAATGAATAGATTGCGGATTCTGGGAACTTCAAAAGTGGTACATGTGAAGATGTCGAATTTATTATGCAGACATCGTGAAAAAACACGTCCAATAAGGGAATAATTTCCAGAAACAGGGAGAAGTTTTTCGGCAATGAGAGGGACTAAATATCCACTTTCAAACATGATCGTGATGGAGCGGCGTCATGCCAAGATATATAATTCATAAAAATATACGCTCACTATTGTGCTGCCTACTAGAGAAGAATGTGTTGGATTTGAATGTATGGCGGTGTGTGCGTGAGGGAGATATTAATGCGTTTCGAACGCATATGATCCAGTGAAATTAAGCGCCTACACTTAAGCATTCTCATTGGCACGTGTTCTAAACCAATCATATTCCCTTAATTTTTACGCGCATTTATTAATCAGGATGATCGGCGTAGTACAATGTGTCAATTATGGATAAAACATTATATGCATAGTTTGTCAATTTTTTATTCGTTCTAGGTATCTATATTTCATAATATTTGAACAAATAGTTAGAAAATGTGTGAGCAGTTGGCTTATATTTAACTTGAACGTCGCGAGTTTTAAAATCATCGGTGCATATCCATTGATCGAAAAGAGCAACTGTGTTTATTAAATAGAGAGTCAATAGAGTATTGATGGAGAGAGAGGAATTATCTAACCCCTCTTTTCCTGTTCGTATTACATTTCGGAAGATCAGTGGTCGTTAATTTTTGGAAGAAGACTAAAATACAATAACATTTTGAACTTCAATAGCCAATTTCTGGATACTCTGAATCAATTAGAAGAGATGCGTGACTGAAATATCAAATATCAGCATGCCGTAATCAATCCTGTTGTATTCAGACTTGTTATTAATATCTTCGAAATGATATCCAAATACGGAGAAGAGTGAAGGGGGAAGGGATCAAGTATATGTTGAGATTTTGACGTTGTTCAAATTATGCACAGCCTTTACTTAATAGATGAACTTCCATTATATGATATTACAAATTGCATGATTTGTTCCTCGAGTTTCGGAGTGAATTCATGTTCTTAGTTCATATTTTCACAAATCAATGACTAATTTATTGTTTATGACTCTTTCTTCTATTAGTCATGATACTAGCACGGTTTTAACAAGGCGGAGCTCACCAGAACTCACTAACGGTGAACTCAAATAAGTTAAATTATTAGACGCATTTTAATCTACATTTATCACATTTTGAGGGTTAACTGTATTGAAAAAATTCTACAGAAATTTGATGGATAGCCTTACCTAATGCCAAAAAATCAAATTTCAAGGTGATAGCCTTAGATGGGCAATGCATAAGAAAAAATTCAAGCCAAATTCTTTTCTCAATTTCATCACATTTTCCCACTTAATACAACGTGTTTTACTTTCTTATTTGAACGGGAAGCTATCTCCTTTAATGTTTTGGGGAATTATAAAGCAGCAAAGTATGATCATTTTTTAATAGTGCAGTCAATCTCTAGACGATCAAACAACGTAAGTACAATATTAATTCTGTTATCCTGTGGTCCTTCCAAGCACTCTATCCAAACTGCAGGTGAAGAGCAGTTGAAAATCAATGCAAGATTAACAGGATTCAGTTAAATAATACGACTTCGAGTGTTGATTTCCACGCAAGAGCAAGGAAAATTTCTTCCTAGAGAAATAGTAGGAAGCATTCAAAAACATTATTAATGGCTTTTCATTATAAACAAATACTTTATTAAAACAATTGTGAATGAATTTCTACTAGTTAAAATAAAACATCTCTGTTTGGGAATTTATTCAAAATCCTCACTCCTAAGGAGTGAGTCATAGCAACCCAATCTGAAAGGTCAAGACGAAAAGTTCAAATCGTGCAGATGATCAGGTCGTGAAAGACATTTTGCTATCGTGGGGAAAATTAGCGGAAACACAAAAAAATGGTCCCTGGGGTAAAGATTTCGAAAGTGAAACACCACGGTCACACTGTGAAAATTTGCTCCGAGATCCATCGTCTTCCTCTTTTGCTTCAGTAATATCGTAATCTGTTTGCCATTCTTCAAACATAATGCACATATTTCATTTGAAAACGGAAACATGTCACCCTAACAGCACTGGGTTAAATGATTTAGGAGTGGCGGCATCAGTAAATATTTGCAGTTAGGACAATCAGCTTAACACAACTGCAGGTTAACATAAAGGTTACTGAGTTACAATATTTCTCTATTTTTCTTTATTTTCATTTCCTCATTAATTAAAATCCTGAAAAACATTGAAAATCTTTTAGAATACTAAACTACATCATTACAAATAACAAACTCTGGATATCTTTAACATTTCTTAATAAATGCTATATTTTATGTCATATCTATATGTTCCCGCCATTTTACCTTTGAATGTAAAGAACTCAAAGTCTAACTTGGCAGTTAAGGCTTTAAAAAAAGAGTTTACAAATTTTGGAACAATGTGTGAGAACCAACCTGCCAGACAGAGGGTGTTTAGGAGTTTACAAGATGTATTGTTAATGAACCGAGTTAGAACACGCTTTGAAGGGAATTTCGTACTATGACGGTCAATTTTTTACCTATGTTCTAAACTTACTAGAATTAAACAGTCGTTGCTGGTTCGTTCCTTTTCGGAGAAAAAAACGGCAAGATTTGGGAGGTTCTCAAGTGGGAAGTTAACCTAAATGTTGAATATCCTTGCAATTTAGTCATATTTAAAAATTATGTATTATCGACCGTACATTCCTGAATTCAATATATATACATTTTGTAGGAATTCTTCAAGATTTTAGAAGTTAAAAGGTGTGAGATACTTAAATTATATGATCATTTTCTGGAATCAACGGTTGTTCCTCATTTAGGGACCATATTCAAGAAAATCTCATTCACATTTACAAGGTAATTTTTTGGAAATGCATTTATTGAGTGTTTTACAAATGAATTAATGAAATTAAATTTCATTAATGAATATTGAAAACAAAAATCTATTTCCTGTCTGCTTGGGTTCATATTGTTTTGGTAGCGGATTAGTCCAACTTACGGAGAAGATTAGTAGTGGTAAATACAACTCGAGCGCTGGCAAGTCTTATTGTCGGATACAACAAGTGTTTGAAGAAATTCGGCATGCAAAAACTCCTCTTATTTCTTTTGCGCTTCCGGATACGTACTTGCATGTAATTAATCCAAATTCAAGGCTGCATAACAAAATGAAGGGAAAATTTTGACATGAAAATAACCATCAGAACCACACCACAAGACTGTTAAAATATAGGAAGGTAAATCATGGTGCTTCTTAGAACTCTTTTTTCAGTATACTCGAACGTGAAGTCCATGCATTCTACTGTCAGTACCCATCATTGATGCGATCCCTAAATAAAGAGACTACTTATATGCATTCAAGTGAATGTGATCGAATTTTTGGTGGAATTCGCTAGGGAATGCATCGGTAATAATGAGGCAATTTGCGTCTGGAATGTTCATAACGAGCTAAAATCTCTCATAGTAATTACGAGGAGGAGCAATAATTTACAGGATGTCTGTTTATAGCATCACAGTCTCATTACACCCTATTTATCTGACTGTATACGTTGGCGACCGGATGAAGAGCAAAAGCCCTCTTAACAAGATTGTATTCATGTGCAAGTTCTGATTTAAATGAAATTTAGCAAGGAGAACGAAGATTAAACAGGCTTCAGTGTGAATCATATGTCATGCAAAATCGTAAACGAGGCGGTACTTTCAACTCTGTGGTTGAAGTTGTTAAGTGAAGATATTTAGCAGAATTTGTGGCTTATTTCGCCTGTCGAAATTGACATCTTAGAGAAGTGGGATTCCAGAATTGGAAAAAGTAGGTTATTTTCTCTCCACGTCCATAGTGAAGGACTTGTTTTCTACTTTGCACCACTTTATGGTTTGCCTTGTGTTTATTTCTCAGTTTTCTTTTGATCTTTTGAAAAGTTAGAAATAACTACTCATTTTAAACAAACATGACAATTGTGAAGATGCTAAGATTCTCTTTGATCTTGCCAATAAAATATTGTTATTAATCTAGCATATGTAAATAATGTAGATTTGTTTAGATTACCCAGGATGGCTGTTTTATCCAGCTATCATGTTCTACCAGGATTGTAAAGTCAACGACTCAACTGATTGCAGGTTCTTACAATAGCCTATGTGGTAAATATCCGACCCGAGAATAGTGACCCGACCTCTCATATCGGGTAAATGGAAATGGTTTACGGCTACTTGAATATAGATTTGCATGTAATTCTTGAGTTACGGGTTATATCCTGTTTTAAGGTAAAGGACCATAACATGAGAACCAGAACAGAACTCTGGAAAATTCTTGTCTATACTGTGGAATATCCTAATTTTACAAAAATTCATGAGATGATTCTATGATTATTTTCAGCGAGATATTGTAAAGGCGTAATTGAATGTCTTTACGCGGCTAATTAATCTTAAATTAGTAATTACGAGATCAAAGAACTACTGTAATAGAACTTCATTTTTTACCAATTTCAACTAAATTTGTTTCGGTATTTGAAAGAAAGACACGGAAGACTAAAAGCAATGTCTCCCAAAAGGTAGCAAAGGGTAAAAGATAGGTCTCCCAAACTGCAGCCGGCCAAATGAAGTTAATGGAGGCATTCAGCTATAAGGAGGGCTCAAGTTGATGGATGTCATCACCAATTGCACAAAAGGCATATGGCCGTTTATTTACATCTATTCCCATTCCTCTATTTAGTAACAGTGTTCACCACTTAGTCTTCATTCTTTAATTTTATAGAACTTTGTTCTTTGCAAATAAAGGGTCAAGTGACCGGTCTCCTAAACCCCGATTGCTTTCACATTTAGCATCTTATTCTCCATCCAATTCTCGGGTCCGAGAGATCGCTGGAACCTAGACGATCATTTGGGCTGGCGTTCAAAGATGATAAGGGCCAGTTCTTAAATTTATCGAAAAATAGTTTTTCGAAATGATTAGCCGGTTTTTTCGATCTGAGTAACGCACTGTACATAATGTACATGTAGGAGTCGCAACTTGTAGAGGACTGAAGGATGACCGTATTTTGGTGAAAGACTCTTGGGTGTCCACATTGTTACAATCGACTATTATGTCCAGAGTAGAGAGAACAAACACAGATTTGATGAAACAATTGGGTCACAGGGGCTTTTGTGATATAGGAAATTGGATATTTTTGATAGAACCTAAATGGGGTATATTGTTGTTAAATGTACCTAAACTAGTTAGGTCAGACAGATTACATGATCGACAATGTTAGATCATACTGACTCAACGAGTTGACAGTGTCGTTGTCAATTTTGGTGCCATTTAAAGTCAACTTCATTAGATCTTAAGGCCCTAGGAAAACAGAAGGGTCGAGTTGACTCGCAGTAGGGGTCTACATAGAAATATTTAGAATGAAGAAAAGAGCCGAAAATTTTCTGGAAGAACTGGCTTAATATGAAATGAATAATGAACAAAACATATAAAGAAATTGTATTAGAAAATTGATTATAAACTGAATTTTATATTAGCATGATGAAATTGGTACGTTTCATATACTCAAAAACACAACATTGAAAATACATTTGCAATTAATTACGAAAGTTAATATGCGAGCTTTCCGAATGATCACACGTAATTTGTATGTGTCAAGGCTGTCAAATTATAGATAACCTAATACTTCTCTATAGAAATGTAGGGGGGCATTCGTATGATATCGATCTATATTCTTTTTTACTAATATAATGTATGATATCAATAAACTGGTAGATTTGTAACTAATATGAGGACCGTTAAGTAAGTCAATCCAAAAAGACAAATGTAAATTAATGAATGATCAGTCTTTTTAATTACGATTTCTATTTAACATTAGAATGAAAGATACACATATCTGAACAGGAAGAAAATTGGAGAGCGAAGTGCCAACTACAGATGCAAGACGGCATTCATTTACCTTCGCTTTCAGTACCTTATGTAGTCTATGAATTAAACGCTTATAATATTGCAATTTCGATTAAAAATTGAAAAATTGCATTAATATAGAATTTTTTAATCACATATATGAGACCAGCAAATCTCGAAAATTCCTATGCTGGGCTAATTGAATATTTGTGATTGTACAGGGAGGGTAAGGTATCGAAGGAGACTTATATTTTTGTAATTTGAACTAACCAGATAATAATTAATGCATTTTTATATCAGAATTTCTCATGGTAGATACTAATGAAACTAATGAAAAGAAAAGACACGCTGTAGTAGTGTCAATAAAAGTGAAACACAGGAATTTGGAAATTGCAAGTTTTCTAAAAGTCTCCACATCTTTCATTTACAAAGTTAGAAAGGAGCTGATAAAAAAAAATGGAGACAAATTAGCCGCCATGAAGAAGAGAAAAAAGGAGCCTTGTTAGCACTCTGCTGACTCATTCATTCAGAGGCCGTGAGAAGAGTGCATGACATGATGGACGAAAATCCTGGGAAGTCAATGTGCGACATCTTGTCAAACATCTTCAAGTGTCTGAGGAAAAACGATATACAAGGCATGTTGTTCATCAAGACCTCAGATGTAAGTCATCCGTTCTTAGATGTTGATGTGGACAAAAACAACTCAAAGGGATCGTTTAAAGCACATGAAAAACGGTTCTTAAACAAATTGAAGCACCCAGAAGAACATGAGTGTCTTTGGTTTTTCTCCGACGAAAATACCTTCCACCAGAATGAAAAGTCAATCGAGGAAATATTAGGTGCGTATGCGTGGGTGAACCCTACTGAAGTTTCAAACGTTATGCGCGCACGAAATTTTCGTCATCAGTGGTTCTGTTAGCGGTGAGGAGGGGTACATCATGACTCCTCTATTTTTCCACAGGCTCTGAGAGTCAATGCAGATCCGGTGCGAATACCTATGTGGAGACTCCTCAAACCGCTGTTATTAAGCTGCCTCCAATAGACAGCGTAGCCAATGAAGGAGACCCCCTATGTCTTCCAACAAGATTCGGCTCCATCCCATAAAGCTCTCAAAACCCACGATTGGATAAATGGGTAGATGAATGCTAGAGATTTTTACCATCATGTCACACCCTACCAAACTTGTGGCCGCTTTCTAGCTACTCACCAGACCTTTATCCCTTCCACTATTACATGTGGGGCGGGGCGTAGTAGAAAAGGAAGTTTATAAGCATCTCCATAACACCAAATCCTCTCTGGTGGAAGCAAGAACCCAAGTAATGGAGGACATCAATAAACATAAAAGATCTCCAGATGAATCAGTTGCTTTCAGACTTGACTTGAGTGGATGATAGAAGCCGAAGGAGGATGTATGGAATAAAACCTAGATTAGTAGGTGTTATGTTGATTTGTTTTGTTATAAGAAATTATTAGTTTTAACTATTAACAGTTTCACTTTC
Source organism: Hymenolepis diminuta (assembly GCA_900708905.1). Taxonomy (NCBI): domain Eukaryota; kingdom Metazoa; phylum Platyhelminthes; class Cestoda; order Cyclophyllidea; family Hymenolepididae; genus Hymenolepis; species Hymenolepis diminuta. Next base: position 113,910 of record CAADRB010000022.1, read on the forward strand.
TGTTTTTCTAAGGTGCCCTCAGATGCCTTACATACCCTGTATTTACACCGTTATGGATGTGTTTTCCAAGATATTTGAAATGGCAGGCTCGTCCGAAAAAATAGGTGTAGTAGGTTTCAGTTTAACGTAATTTTCTAATAAACTACCAATGGTCATTAATTACCTAATTGATTAACATTACCAGTGTTTTGACTATCCGACCACACGGGCTAGTGTTGAACAAAGAGTGGGTTAGCAGCATCCAAACTCGTGGGCCAATGAGATTTGGAGAAGACTTTCAAAGACCTTGGATAAACGTGAAAATTTTACTTCCACTGATAAAATTCATAAAACTAACGCTGCAATAGTTTCAGACTTGCAAATAACAAAATCTTAACTAAAAACGGTCTTGGCTTTTCAAGACTGTTTCCAGAATAAATTTATTATTTTAGTAATTTAGATAACGGAGAAATGAATAGGGAATTTTAGGATGAACATTAACCAATAAATGGTCTACATCACGGCTAAACACTAGTGAGGTCTGTCAATTTTAAACTGCCTTTGTTAGTTCCATCTACCAATTTATGGCTCCAAGTATATACGAATTAATTAAAACTACACGACCAAATATTCAGTAGAGCACACTGATCTAAAATTTCTAAATAAAACAAAAGTGGACTCACCTAGAAACTATGAAATCAAATAATGAAAATTGAGCTTTTGGAACATTTGGATTTCGCAAATTGAATTATGCACTTTCTGAGAAGGAGGACAACTCAAGTGCCAAGAATTCAAATAAAGTAAAGCTCCCGAAATTCTGGCTTCAACAGACACTCCTCTTCGATACTCTATTAGTTCCACCTCTTACTAGAAGTGAGGTGGCATTTTTAATATACCTATTCAGTTAATACGGTGCTATTTCGGTTGAGAGAATATCAGAGGGATCTTGTTGATATTTTTCGGTGGAGAAGTTAAAATGGTCTACTCTTATAAGATATGGACATGGAAACTACTAGGAAGTTAGATTTACAGTTACTAATTTTTAACACTTTATAAAACTACTTTACTGAGGAAGTTTTTAGTCAGATGGATAAGCCCCTAGCTAAGACTGCTAGATAGATATGTTGAAGAATTCTATGCTTCGTCCACATATTTCTATTTCTGATTATTTCTTACATACTACACCTAAGTTAAAAGGTATTCAATGCTGGAACCAAAGCGCACTAAACATTACAGTGTTCAATTACGAAAATGGATAGTAGCAAAACCCTGGGTGCTGGTTTAACTCTTCAAAATATTCTGCTTTTATTCCCATTAACAAAGACACCAATATGCGCTATCATTACAAATTGTTCAGTCTAAGCAATCATTCATGATAAAATGCTGACAAAGACAGATCAAGGCCGAATAATTTAACAATATGAGGGTGCAGCTACTCCTGGTATCTTAATAATTACGCTTATTCGTCTAGTGGTAAGTTGGCCTTCAACTGTCAATAATACAAAGAGATATTTATTCCAGCAAAAACCCCAGAACAATTAATAAAATGTATCGGAGTAATTAAATTACTCTCATCTTTCATTCATCGTCCGAGTCAAATTTAATTTGTCCATATCAAGCGGTACCTAGATCAAAGCAGCGGAAACTTAACTTTAACAAAACGACAACTTCAAATCTCGAACACCTGCTGGCAAATAGCAGAAATTTCGATTTTGGCGCTTCCAAATTTTGCCGAGTAGGGCAACGAAAAGAAAACGAAGTTTTACTTTATGTAGCCTTTATGTACATTTCAGTAAATCTTGAGAAATATTTACTTTTAATTCAATGTGTAATTTAAAAATCAAAATATTGTCAAGATTTTCGGGTTGATAATTTAGTAACACAAGTAGGTCATTCTGCTTATATATTGTATTATGTGCAATTCTTCTACAACAGTGAGAGACAAATACAAACCCCAAAGGAAAGACTAGATTAAGAGTTTAATATGTTCAGATCAAGATGTCTGGACATTACAGGTTGACTAGAGGGACAACTGGACGCTGAGAAGGACAATTTTCTTGACTACACTTGATTGTGAGTTTCAATCGGTATCGTTTTTATTCTTAAGAAATTATAGGATGCAGATATTTGAGAGTTTATTGGTTTATTAAATCTTAACTTGAAAATTGATGATTCAAAGTTGCACTGAATGAAGTTTGTATACATTTGTGCCTGTCATAATAACATTTCACAAACAAATTCTTCCTTTTTTGTTTGAAAGCTAAGACAGCACGATTGAAAAAGAATGGGTAGTGGCGCCGACCTTATTTTCATGGTTGTAGAGTGATTAGTTGGCAACAGTCGAAATTTTTAGTACTTTTTCTCTAGGACTCTTTATTTATCTACCAATGACTATATAAAGACAATACTTCATTGAAATCAAAAGCTGAAGATCATCCCACAGATGGCAGTTCTTTTCAAACGAGCAGCCTGGGACAAAATGCGCTCGAATACTAATAAGAATAATAAACCACCTGGAGGTCGCCAGCGCGATGGATGTTGCTAATCCCGAAACACAACAAGACACGTTTTTCGAGGCCATATCACTACCTATACTTGTTCTCTTATCTAGCATTGCAAAATAGTCAGTTTCGAATCCTGAAAACAATAAAAATGATTTCGCTATACTATGTAAAGGATTTGGAAAAGGAGAATGATTTGCGTTAGTTACTAAATAAATTTAATTGCCTATGATAGCAATCATAGCCCTGCGCTTTGTACAAATCTAAGGAAACATCATATTAAGCAATCTGGTCTCCACTAATTTTATAGCGTGGATTTCGTTAGGTTTGCACGGAATGCAGAGCTATGATAATTACAATAAACAATTAAATTTATTCGCCAACTTGAAGTGATCGAAACAGCTTTCGCCAAAAATTTAATAGGCGGACTTCGAACCAATTAGAATCGAAAATCAAATAACGATAAGCCCTGTTTATTCTATCATAACGTGTATTTAGAAAAATATCTTATAAGAGAGCCTGTTATTAATAGTTTGGTTTGCAATGCCATTTATACTGTGCCAAGAATTATAACTATGTATTAAGTGCAACGGAATCGATGCGGTTAATGTAGTCATCTTCGACGTCAGAAGTCCCGGATTGACATTATCGGTGTACACCCGATGAAGAAAACGGCCAACCACGCCAGTTGAATCTGGTCAATAAAGGAATTGTAAGAATTCAATTTTATCATCGGTGAGTCTTCGTGATACTGTCCCTCAAACCAAGATGAGCACTGGATTACGAATGGGCTTGGGAAACAAAACCACAGTTAGTTAGATTTCAGGTGGTCACGAGTGCAGTAGTTATACGATATCAAAATGATAACACATACAGGCATTCAAATATATAATTAATTAGTGTAATGTTCACTGTCAAATGAATTTTTCAGACTTGATATGATAATATGCACAATTTATATTCTCTCGCCAAAATGACAGGCAAATAACGGAGAAACCTTCTATTTATGACAATACCATGCACTCGTTAATCAATTGTTGGCAATTTAAAAGAGCTCTCACTCATGTCGGTGAAGGTACACTTGATCATATGAACTGTCAGCCTTGACAACTATAAATCAAATCATTTTAATAGCCACGTGAAACTCACAAGTAAGTTAGCAGTTATGAATTTTATGTCAATTTTTAGTAGGATACTATTATGGTGTTTGAAAATGAATATCTTTTTAAACTCCCACCTAGAAAATGTGTGTACCGACAAAACCGAAAATTAAATTAATCCCCAGTTAGTTAGTGGATTATTCTATCAAATCCGACGGTGAAGACCATAATATGAGCATTCCGAATTCAGAATTTAATCTCGACAAAACTTCCCTATCGAACTGTAACTAACTAACGTGCACTGAAATAAGCTAACCAGACATATATAAGTATTGTGATCAGTTATACCTTCATAGTTCGAAATAAGTGTCAAATAAATAAGTTGTCAAATTATAAACTTGATAAGAATTCCTTCTTCCATTATTACTATGGAAAAAGTGTCGTGTGTTGGCAACAAGCGTTTTATTAATATTTCTCTGTTGCTCTTATTGGCTTTGACAAAAATATGTGAGAAGTGTAAAGCTTTTCCTTAAGTATAATATCATCGTAACATTTCTTTCATTTTATAAAGGCATTATCACCCACTTGGTCGAATAAATACGACTGAAATATGAACGTAAAATGAAGAGAACATTGTGCACCAATGTTATCATCAACACTTCACTACAAGGCCAAAGTTAGCTCACCTAATGATGGGGACCCTTCCGAAAATGAAAGACTTGCAGCGAAATTATATCAAATCATGCTACTGCAATATAACTGGACAAGGCTTGATCAAAATTAACTTGATTTCGTAGCTCAGAGGAATTGTGGTTTTTTTCTCTTTATCTCTAAACTAGCATTCCAATTTCTCCATAATTATTAGTTGTAGGTTTTTTTGAAAATTAATCAATACAACACAAGGATTGTTAAATTTTCAGAAATTACAATTAATGCTTTATAGAATCCTCCCGTCTCTAGTATTTTAAAGTCATTACTTCATTAAGTATAAATGAATTGATCTTTGATTATAGACATACCCCTTGGTCAATTCTTCCGGCTCAGTTAGAAATTCAGATGCTAAATTCAAAAAAATCTCGAATGAATAATGTTAAAAGCACCAGATATCTCCTGGTAAGTATTCGATGGAAAAATGTGGGTTTATGGCTATTCCCTCACTCCCACGACAGGAACGAAGCATTGTTTGGACTTGACTTATAGTAAATGACTGTAGTGTGAGTTCATCGGGCGGCTTTTATAAGTGCAATGGAGTTCTAAACTGGAAACCAGATTTAATAACAGTAGAATTCACTAAAGTTAATTCCAGTTAGTGGTGATAATACCCGAGTGCCCAGGACCCGTAGTATGCCGTTTGTAACTTTTTCACAATTTTACTTAAATATTTACTCAAACCTAAACTTGACTCGTAAAAGGTAAATAAGGCGTAGTTGTCAATGCTTGCTTTGACGATTGAATATATTTACATATATCATCATTTATTAAATACAAATTTGATGTTGATTAATCTAATGAATTATTTACTTTGGATTCCTCTAATGGGTATAATAAAAAATTGTAAAATTATCTGTATATTTTGATCGCCAGACAAATGTCTGTGCGAAATCTTTATTGACTTTATCCATGGCTACGCAAAAACTTTTGCTTCTTTTAGTCAAGGGACAGCATCCATAGATATGCCAATTTTACAATGCAATTCCCTCAGTTGCACAATTCAATACACCTGCATTGATTTACGTATCTATGAAAGACTTGATTAGTCAGCCGGAATTTGTACCTGTTTGATCTCGCACCTCCGTATGAAAATAAATAGCAGTAATTTGAGTATTGAATTATATTCTAAGAACAATGTCGAGATAGTATATCAGATCTTGCCTAAAATTTGCAGTTGATTCTAACTGAATGGAACCTGCGGGGTAAAGGCTATATGTCTAAAGAACTATAATATCAGAAATAAAGATCGTTTCTTCCATTTGGCGTTTGAAGGTCAGTCTGCCTCTGGACCGATTGTAATTTTGTCCGTACTAACAGCCAATATGGCAAGAACAGCATTCAACCATATAATGATAAGACAAATTAGCGACGGAGAGATTACTTGAAAGATTTAAATTACTTTTGTAATTGCTTATTATTTTTGTTATGGTGCGTCCTATCGTTAAGCTAAACGCCTTCTTCAATCCGATGGTCAGTATCATGAGCACTAGTCTCGAGCACTATCTGATCCTATTATACTCTCACCAAGTTCTGAGAACTGCGTACATACCAATATGCCTATCTATACCTCATTCTTCTCATAATAATTCATTTAATATTTTAGTTAAAATTCGCTCTAATCCCCCAGTGTTTCTTATAATACTAGTGAATTGAATTATTTGATTATATAACTCTGAAATTCGCCATATCGAGTTTACTTGGTTATCTAATAATAATAATAATAATCAAATAATCTAGATAGAACGCTGATAAATTTAGTTCAAGACAGCAGTCTCTCACTCGGAATAACCAGTCCACGTTTGGTCTTGTCAGAATATGGGCGTTAACTGCTCATGACACTTTAACAGTAAGTCTGGAGAGAACTATGAATATTTTATGGAGGGATTAACATTCAGCCGTCAATTATATTATGACAAATTTATTCCTATGAATAACATTTGTTAAATTAATAAAGTACCTTAGGAGTAAGTTAGATTTCTACAAATAAATCCTACTGGTTCTGAGTCAGTAGTGTCTGAAGTAATTTTTTTAACAGTATTGAATCGTAGATTCGGTTAATGATCATAAAACTCATATGTACTCATTTTCACTTAATCGTCTCAGAGATATGATTGCACAGAAGAAATATATTATCGGAGGAAGAATGGGAACCTATTTCAGGAATACGTTCAAATAGCTTGAAGACCTATTAGAAAAACCTATACACCCTACTAACCATTTTCAGTAATATTACCAACATTAGATAAGTGTGTTACTACCATGCTCACGACCTCGCTCCCCATTGAAATCTTTTACACAGATTTTGAATTTTTCACTTTCCGACGGTGGTTTTCATCCTGATCAAATATTACTTTCATTTTAACGATTTTGTCTACTTTTAACCTTTCCTCACTTTCCCACATAATTCATTGACGCTTAATTATTAAATTATAAATAGAAGAAGGAAATTTATCCTTATTCGCTGCTCAGCAAATTTTTTACCCTTATTTTTAGTCTGTTGACACATTTGGAAAATCCAAGCAAACCTGTCTACAAATTGATTTCTCGCTTCAATTTTAACGTATTATAAATTCGATTCAATTTCTACCGTCTTTTTCTCAGCTGTAATCTAAAATGTCCTGAGTAAGGAAGGTCTATTCACTCCTTTTAATTATTATCCTTCTGATAACTAGTTGTCAAACGCTTCTGGCTGTTGCTACCTATTTACCACCAAAAATTCCCGCAGTGGATACAACTCAAGGTCACAATTGTGCGTGTTAGGATAAGAGCGAGGGCTTTTCAAGAGAAATTAGGGAAAATAAGCGGGAGAGGTGATTGGATAATTATTGAGCAACCCTGCAAGAGTTGCCCTGTGGAGGCAAAGTCTTAACCAACCAGCTTCGAATGGAAGGTGCGTTTGCTCCCGTTTAGACTCAAGAGCGAAAGTTGAAAAATTGCGTCCTTTGCCGTTTGCTCATGTTTAAACATTTAATGATAATTGGTACCGATTAGTAGGTCTCGTGATATCATAAAAATGAAGATATAAATAACCGATGACTGCTGTTTAAAATTGCAAAATTTCTATTAAATTGGTGTTTTTATTTCCACCGCTAATAAATAATATCTTAAAAGTGATTTAAACCACTACAGTATGAAACAGAAATATTTGACTTCAAATTAATTATATTGATGGGGGATCAAAGAAGTTGTTTACAAATAAATTACTTATGATATATCCTTTCATTTATAAAAGTAGCTTCCATCATTTTATTCGAACAAGTGAATGCATAGCTATAGGTTTGAGGTCTGGTCCATAGGGCAGGACATTTTACTTTCGAACTATATGAAAAGAATATGTGCAATTATTTTGATCGCATTCCTGAAAGTTTCTTTGAAATTAATTTAAAGCCAACATACGTACGGCATTCTGGTATGCAGCTTAAATCTTTCGAAAAGTGAGCATTCGAACTCCTTGTTATAGTGCAAAACCATTGTCTTCTTTCCTGAAAATGTTACCCACAATTAGCAGCCTCGCATTTCACTATTTTCGCTCGAACTCCCTCGATACGAAATCTAGACTTTCGAGCCTGAAGATGACTTTGTTGGCTATTAGGTCATGATAATCCCGTCAAGACCTTTCCGGCATCCTGATCGATTTGCTTCAGTTGTGTTTAGGAGAGCCTTAGGCTAATGTTATCAAACACCCTCAGTACCAATCATTAATAAATACAGGTAAAATATATATTCCAGAGGATTGTTAAGTTTAGATCTAGACTCAGATTACGCCGCAATATATTGAATCAAGTTACTTTTTTTG
>CAADRB010000022.1:122008-145543 GCA_900708905.1 Hymenolepis diminuta
GGGGAGCTCTAATTCTGATAGTAAAGCTACTTTGGGGGCTAGACCAAATTAAACTAGATATCATAGAACTTACTACCTTCTTAAGGTTAACTGTATACAGCAGCTATTTATGAATGAGAAGATCAAGAGTTAAATTGCACTACGTGTATATCGGACAATTAGAGAAATACAGAAAAATCAGAATGCGAAATTGTGGAGAAAAAGAAGGCGTTGGTACTGCATGAGGATAAGCCAGGTTGTGAGGATCAGTCGAAATGAGGAACGATAAGGCGGTGGGTAGATCTCGCGTCCTTTGTTCTTTTATGCGTAACATACAGGACAGATATATGAGTCAGTATGTATGTGAGACAGAGCAAATCTATGAGTCAAAGTCCAGATAATGCAGACAACTGGAGCCATTACTGTGTTTTCGAGTCTGGAAAGATATGTTTCATTTGATCAAATCCCGAACCGTTAAGGATAATATAAAACAATTATTTGGTTTGCTTTTCACTTATGATGCATTCCACGACTCTCGAAACAATGATACTCTTCTCATCTTTCATATTCCGTAGCTGTAAAGGAGTAGGTCTTCCGGTAATATTCCCACAAAGTAATGAAATTTTTAAAGAATATTAAAAATAAACCTTGATAATTAGTAATAAATTGATAAATTTATAATAAATAGCAATTACAGTATTTCATGGAAAGTGCAGAACTTTTGATCGGCGGATTAGTGAAAGTCATTTTATATCGTTACTCCAGATAATAATAATAATGGCAAAAAATTACTATACTGATTTTATCATTTATGAATTCTTTTAAGGTACTGGAGACTAAATTGAATTTTATTAAATTAAAGGTACATGTTAATTGTTTATGATAAAAAGCAAACAAAGCAATTTGGCGATATCATGATAAGAAAACTGAAATATTTTTTCCTCCATTAGGGAGAAGTAGGTTAGACGGGAACCAGCTCTCTTAAATACTCAATTTTACAACTTTCTTTTGTTTAAAAAAATATGTTTTAAAAATTAAAAAAATGAATTAATACATCTAGAAACTAGTGAGGCTTGAATTTCACTTATTAAAACTACATTTGCATCTTCAAAATGATATAAGAACCACAAATATAGCTTCCTTCTTGCTTTAATAAATGTTCAAATAACTATTTGCAGTTTCTTTTTGACCTTATGAGAATGAATGATTTACAATTGAGAGGAAAACAACAAATGGAATTCATGATGAAAGGGTACCATAAATTTGTGATTGCATACACATCACCTTTACAAACTCCCAAGCAATTGTACCTTTGATATTTGATGCGGGTTTCAGACATTTATCCGCCTTATAGTGGTACTCAAGAAAATGTTTCTCACGAATAATTTTACGCAACATTTTGATATGCAACCATTCACATCTACTTAAATACCTAGTCAGTCGATAGTGACTAGTGAATATACAGAGATCTAAGTCTGGATCCACTATATTCGATCTTTATCAAGATCATAAGTGAATAAAACTCTAAATCAGACGGTTAATTAATAAGCAATTTTGTTTCCAGGGCACATATGCAATTTGGCATTACGCCAAATCCATTTAACCTTTGCTTAGGAAGATCGGACTAAATTGCAGACGTGTATAAGCACTTTAGAAATCCACCAATGGCAACTCAAGGTACTCAAAAATGCCAACCGGATTACATCCGATAACTGTAAGTAAAAATTAATTTCATTTAAGTCCAGAAATGAAAGTAATAACATTTGTTATGTGTCAATGGGAATGAAAATATAATTAACGAATACGCAAAGTGGTCTCCCCTTAACAATTTCAGATTTCTTCTCTGAGTTGAAGGCATTCACGCAATGGAATTGGTTCAAGCTGTCTAGCTTTTTGTCAATCTAACTAATTGGCGGAATCTCCCACATCAAAAAATTGATGCCGTTTAGACAGGTATTTTCTCTCTATTTAACTTAATTTATTGAGCTTATATGCTAGATTTCAGAAACATGTATTGAATTTTTCTTATTACGAGTTACTGAATTGAATTACTGTTAGAACGAACCTTGGGTGTATTCCAGTGAGCTCTGCAATTTAAATATCCTCCATAGTGCCATCTACTTGCTTCTGGAGTAAAAAAGATGCAAATGAATTGAATTGCAATGACCAGCAGCGCAATTAAGTTGATCGTAAAAGAAGACCCTAAAATCGTAGCCATAATCCCACCCATGAACCTGGGAGTGAGACGATTCAGACAGAGTACTATGACATTAAAAAGTCAATTATGCAACTCCTGGGGAAGTGGACAAATCAATTCTTCCTTAATTTAAATAAAATAAAACTCTTGATGACCTGAACTAATTTTTTGCTTTTTACTAACCTTTTGATGCTAACCTATGATCAGAACTTGTTTATTTTCTACTTTGGTGTGGGTAAGTTTCACACTTTTAATAAACTACCTCACAGAATTTACATTATTTTTTCATAATCTCAACTAAATTAATTTTTCTCAGTTATCTTTTTCTGACTTTCATTACTGAATACATTTACCATGAAAAATTTGCAGCTAAGATTCTATACAAAAATACGGAAGGGAGGCTGCTATAGCCAGCAGATGTCTATCAACACCTTGCGAATAGAAATGATTAACTGGCGATAGGATCTCCACTATAGTGTCTACAGGTGGTCCCGCTGTGTATTTGCGTGTTTACACATAGATACCTAAACAGATGTCGATCACCACGCTGAGACACCGACAAGGAGACATGACCGACATCTGACGAAATGTTTTGTATATAAACCTAATTTACTAATTAATAAATTGGCGGTCGCTTGTCTGCCATCTCCGAACTGATTTGGCGATATCGGTGGCCTGATTTATTCCATCTTATCCGATCGATGTGGTCTCGATAGACCCTCTCGACGTTATTACAGAGGCTGAGGGTATTGAGTGACAGAAGAGAACACCGAAAACGTCTACTTAGAAAATGGCAAATTTTAAAGTTGGCATGACTATTAGGGAAAAGCCCATTATGTGGAACCTGAGGCAAATTGGTCACCAGCTGGAAAGAAGAATGAGTCATGAAGATTAATAAGCGGTTGGTATTAAACTGGAATAATGAAGAATTAACAGTGGGTATATCAAAAGATTATTAGATATTTTAGATACCATAAAAAGAATAAGACATTTGTATAATACAAAAACAACGGGGGTCAGGACGGCCATATTTTAGTAACGGTACTATTACCCACAGAAAGGGTAGAAAATGCCTGCAGCTCAAAAGCCATTCTGTTGTTGAGGAGATAAATCTACTTACTTGTTATTTGTATTGGATGAGCAGGAAATGATTGATTATTGGGTTAGCCAATAATTGCAGTAACGGCTTCTCCACAGGTTGTCTCACATACCCAGGTACGTGCGTATAAATTTGATAATCGATACTTTAGTGCACAAGGAATGAACCTTATGACCTTTGCTCAGGTACATTGAAAATATTCTATTCGCCAAACTCATTATTTGATCTATTGGGGGTACTAAGTTGCCCAATTAATTATGACATAGAACCAAATGCAGTGTTGTCGTATTTCTGAAACATGCGTGATAATTTGTTGGGACTAAAATTTTTTTTCCTCCTATCTCAAAGATTCCGTTCACATATTCCATCATCTTTAATTTACTCCTGTTTCAAGGTATACGGCCGGGACTACACTTGAGGAACTAGCATGTATAATGCTATAATTTCAATCATATCATTCACTTAAAAACAAGAAAAAAACCCATGTTTTACTATCAAAATAAGCGAATTGCAAACAGGTCAAGATATTTTTTGCACTGATTAAGTTCGAAATTAGGGTCTTGAATATTTGTGTAATCCTTTTGGGAAGCCACATCAAATAACCATTATTACTGCAAGCGGATGAACAAACTGTACTGTCTCATGAGCGTATGATATCCTTCAATCAGTTGTGAAAATAAACCTTTTTTCCAATAAGTAAGATTTATTATTTGAGCACATAATTGCATTTGTCATTAATGGATCTTATTTGCACGTACTTTTTGAGAGTTACTTCTATGTCCTGTTCTTGAATTTTGAATATCTTTCTTTTGACATTTCCTACGTAGCCAAGTTTGTAAAAGTTTTAAGTATAGGAGATAAGCAAGTTTAAGATTCTAGGAGAAGAAATTAAATAGCAATGATTACCCAAAGACAGGAAGAAACAGCTCCATGAAATTCTTTTATTATCGTCGAAAATCAGGTTGTGGGTCACCAGTGCGTATAAGAATTGATGAATCCAGCTGAGCTTTATTTTATTAAAATTATGTTACCTTTTATCATCCTGCTAGTTTCCTGAAGGAAAATGCGTCCGCCCAAATTAATCGGTAGGCTGTGTGCTCCAAAAGGAAGAGTTGGAGTTGGAGACAAATCCTGAAATTTGAACGTTATAAACTGATGCAGTTAGCTACACTCAAGAATTGAAGAGTGTATTGTGACCATGGCCTCGGACACACAATACTGTTATTTTTGTCTGTTAAATTGAACTACACATTGTAAAGGCAAACGTGGTTTCATTCACCCTCTCTTGGTCTCCTTATAAACTCTTCTCACCACTATCTTACATTCTCATCATCTTGTTGTGTGATAAGGAGAGGTAGTTATGAGATGGGTACAGCTAGAAGTTTCTCTGTGGCTTTGGAAGCATGATAAGGTAGCTGTGCTCCTCTTACAAGCGTACAACCTGCCCTTAACCATACCAGACAATTTTGTTGTTCCCTTTATTGAAATACTTTTCCAACGAAAAAATTCATACGCTTTATAAGTTATGGCCATAAATCTACAGTCTTGCTAATTGATAATAGCTCATCAAAATAATGACAGAATGTAAACTTTTCTTTTGGAGATACTTTAGAATATCGGGTTTTAAAACATTCATTCTGTTTAACTGTCACAGACTTTTGATAAAATTACTTCAACGATGAGAAACAACTAATACAACTTATCTGTTAAGGCAAAAGATGTCAGGAATTTGCTTTTTTCGTAAATTAGAGTTTAAATAGTACATTAATCTCGGTGGATCAAGAACCAATTTGGAAAATACTTTACCTACCAACATCGAATGAACTCCATCGAACACTGCTATTTAACAACACCTCAGCTAGTGTCATTCAGTTGCTCTTCGCAGTCACAGGATACAAATGCTTCAAGGTGGTACGATTAACCACCCGCTTTAAAAATATTAATACTCACGGTAATGAAAAAACTTCAAATTTTTAGTTGCGTAAAGCAACTGAAACCGGTTAACAGAAAGTTTAATACATTAATTTAGGAATGGGATCAAAAAGATACTGAAAACAATGTTAAAGAATCAAAGAGTCCTACTTCATTTGATTTTTTTGCATTCATGATGTACAATTTTACCAAAATAGATAGCTCACATTCCGGAATTCAAATGAAGTGATTCATCCACTGGATTGGGGCAAATGTTTTTCTCTGCGATTTTTAATGCTTATAATCCGATTTTTATATTAAGAAGAGTCGGTCTTGCCACTTCAGTTCGTTTTTTTTCTTACAGCAGTTGAGATTGCAAATGATCTTACATGATATCCAGCGGCTTACCGTTTTTGCATAGCAGAGATGGGATAGCTAATAGGTAAAGTTGCCAGATCTCCGAAAGGCTAAATTGAAGACAAACCACTCACTTGAATCAAACATTCTGTAGACTTTGAACACTAGTATCAAGATGCTGATTTCCGAAATTTAGATTTTTAGGACAAGTGGACATGACGAAGCCAACTATATCCATGGTTAAGAAATGATTAATCTAGTGAATCCAGTATTCAATGAAGACCCTTCGATTGTCCTCATTGTTATGCACTCGGCATTCCTTAACTAATTACTGGACTATTTTAATAGTCCTCTGTTATGGTACTTTCCCCGAACTGAATTTAAGGATTCTCACTTTGTCATGATTAGCAAAATAACTGTTAAAAATTTCTTGAATTCAATGTTAATATGCGGAATCTCTTAACCAGTTATTTTCGTTTATTTCAAGGTAAAACGAGATTTTAATGTCATTGGTTTTATTGATTTCTGTAAGCAAATCACGGAATTTGTCATATTTTGATAGTTAAGCTAGTATAATTTTGAACAACACATTCTCCCCAAATAAATTACAGATATATTATTAACATTATAGTGACCCAAAAAAAGGCTTTTTAAACGAAGATAAAAACAGAAAGTCAATTTATTTAAACATCATCTTAAATATGCAAATTGTACAAGAGGACGCTTAGCTTACAAATTCTAGCAGATTGAGGAAAGAGCTCTGGTAGGCCATATCGTTATTACACACGGTAATACAAATAGAGTTTACAATTGCTGAAAGCAACTGAAACTGAAGCTCAGTACATGATTAAAAGGATTGGTTTGAACAGCTGCTGAGAGCAGTGTAAGATATCAAAGAGTCTTAATTCATTTAATCCTAGGGTTTGAGTTGTATGATTTTTACTAAATGGATACTCCACGTTCCACGTCTCCAGATTTCAGCAAATACTTGTTTACAATGTTTAGTACTTATTAACCGATAATATTCTAACCAAGAAGGATTTGTCTTACAGCCTCATTTTCGATTTTTGTCCAATGTTTGAGAAGACAAAATATCCTTTGATGATATTCGACGGCTTAGAGTTTTAGTGTAGCAGAGATGAGACAGTCAAAAATTTTAATTCAGCAGAATTCCGTAAGCCGTGTTCACTGAAGGTGAAAACAAGATCTTATAAAGGCGTTTTCATTTCTGTATTTTTTCCACCTTAGACCCGTAACGTTTAGTTCTGAAATTCACATTTGCGAAGAAATTTTCTCACCAGTTCGTTGAACTGCCTTGGAATTGGAATAATTACAGGAGAATACACATCCAGCAGTGTGAAAAAGAAGAGTCATTACATGGTTACTTTCTTTTCTACATGCTTGTATCCGACGAGAAAATTGTATTCTAAGAACGTTCAAGAATAAGTTAGCTTTAGAAATCAAATAATTCAGTATGCGTAGAAACAGTAAAAAATAAATTCTCATATTTGTGAATAGATCTATTATTGGTATGTTGATTGTTTAAAATGATCTCTGATCATAAATGATGATAATTATTAACTCTAAGCCCATGAGCTGCGTAATTTTACAACCATATCTCAAATCTGTTGTAAGAAGCCGGGATATAAATTTTCGATTTCTTTTCATTTAAAGTGAAAACTCCACCAAGTGTTTTCATTGTTGAATTTATAGCAAGAACACTTGGTCATTCTCAATGGCTATTGACCCTATAATCTGACTTAGCAGAAATCACTCCCACTCAATGGTACGGAGATCTCTTCTCTAATAAATAGATAATTTATTAATTCAAAATAATTAAGTTCGGTCCCTTTCTTACTATATTTGAACTAGTCGTTATACTATATTAACCATAGCCACGTTATCAAAATTATCTTAGTTTGAAGCATTCCCACTTCCGTCAGCTAGATGGTAACTGTTCAACAGTTTACTCGAATTTACCACTTCTGGTGATTCGAATGCATTCAATGAATAGGAGTAGGAGTTTTATGTGTTTAGAGCATTTCGTGTTATTTCGTTTTAACCCAGATCTGCAAAGACAAATTTTGCTCAGGCAATTTCAACAAAATTATCTCTACTTTAAAACTACAAGAAAAAAGAAATCAAAAAATATTTTGCGAATCATTCCAATCAATTTCACCTCTAAATCGCATTAGTAATACACGAGTCGATTTGACAATCAATCAGTAAAAAAAAATAACTAAAAGTTTCTCATTTAAAATAGAGACACGCAAATGCATCTCCCTTTTCTTAATTACTTTGACGATCTTATTGTCATAAAATAGCCCGAGAGGACAGGCAGGACCGATTTCTTTTCAGCTAATTAATTGTCTGAAAATATTTCTGAAACGCCTTCAGAAGGCTACATTTTATATTAAATGACATTACTTAATTGAAGCAAGACACACTGTAAGAAAGAGAAGTGGTCTATTTCTTCAGAAAAGTAAAATCGTCTTCGGGCTAATTCAAATTCGTTAATATTTAATGACATTTTTATAAGACTTTAAAATTTAGGCTCTTTTCAACCCTTCCTCGTAGAGACCTTTGATCTACAACCTGATACCCTAGCGAGGAGGAAGGAAGAACGCCAGTTCCAGTTGTTATAGCAAAAACTCACCACAGCTCAACTCGAAATATGTAAAGTATAGTGTCATTCATGTTAGTTCACGAAAACAATTTACGGAATCAGTGTTCTTTTTAATAATAATGGAAAGAAAATTTAAAATAAAAACCGATTTTTTCGAGGAAAAATATTTGCTAATTTACATAATTATATTTCTTTCCTGATTTATTGGATGATATTTCCTTTCTGCTATCGTTCATAAAAGTATATTTAACTGAATTTGGTGATATTTCTAAACATTAAATGCACTTCGGCGACTTTTGAAGCTACTTTAAAGTAGAGGTCATAAGGGCAAGTATTTGTAACGTGAGGCCAAATCAACGATTTCATGAATAACGATTAATGGATTATAATAGGTTTAATTTTGAAAGAAATTGCGTAGCACTGTTATTCTCCACGATACAAATATCAAAAACTTTTTGGTAGAAACATTGTATTTAATATCCCATTAATAGAAGATGTAAAATAAATTATTATAGGTGACGAAAACATGGGTTTAAAAGCAAAATATCCATTAAAACACTCAAAGAGAGGGATAATAGGATAGATATCCACTTCACAATAAATAATAAAAGAAGCTCACGTCGATAGTTTGCTTTGATAATCATTTACTCAATCCGTTTTATCAAAAGTTAGTTCAAAAGTTATAATTTGAACAGAGGATACAGAGCTTTAAATAAATATTCACCGAGGGGAGAAGTAAGGCAAAGTTGGAAATCTCGATTAGAAAAGAATTATTCTTACCGAGATCCATTTGTTATTTGAATTTTTGTCCTCAAAAACCTCATTCCGTAAGATAGCTTTCGGTTGGATCTCACCTTTCTAGGAAAATGGACGAAATACTGATTTTTGAAGTCGGTGGTTTGCATTCATTCGGAACCTTTTAGTCTCACAATCACATTGCAATAAAATGTTGTCTAATTGTAAAAGAAAGTATGCACCTTACTTGACCTGATTTAAAACATTAAGTAGTGCTTTCACCTCCATTCTTTCAGAGATACGGGAATTTCTTATGGAATAATATTGGCAGATTTTTGCCAATTAATAAATAATGTAATATTTTAATATTAACTTACATTATTTAAGCATGTTTAATGCAAAAGAACAGACAATAGAAGTGTTTAGTTCGTCATGGCCACTTAATGATTTAGCGACCTTATAATTTATATGTAACGAGGTGGCTGATGCGGAAGAGCATTTATCACCTCATGTCTCAGAAACAGGGTGTCATCTCCGACGATGGTAATTTATTTAACTTCTGGCTAATGATAACTGACTGATATTGTCATGACAAATTGTAATAAATTTCTTGAAAATGACTAAGACCTTTCGATTTAGAATTCGTGTAGTTAGAAGGAGTTAATTTTGGATTGTTATGCTCCCCTTCGACAGCATCCTCAAACTGATCGATTATGAAACTCATTAACTTAACTCATTAAAATTTTTCATTTCATTTTGTAACTATTTTCCATTTTTTTCAACTAACTGTTGAATACCTTTATTCATCTCAAAGATTTTGTCGAATAATTATTATAAGATGAGACTTCTGCTTGTTTTCAGACCCGAGATACATTACTTTGCTTCCTACCACAGATATCCCTTTATTTCCCCAAGTTACTGAAAAAAACCTTTCTAAAGAAACACAGTTCTGTATGTTGGGGTAAAAATTGTCATTAAAACAAATTTTACAAGCTCATTAAGGGAAATGTTAAAAACACCCAACGTTGACTGTTGAGAAACTTGTATTTTTCCAACCCCCTTTCTGACCAGGATTAATAGGCATCCTCCATATACATTCACATTACTGGAGGTGCACCGAAAGCATCAATCTCCCTAACACCGGCAAACATTCAAATCGGCAGAGTTCACACCGTATATCACGATGAATAATTCCCTATCCCAAGGTGGTATTCATTTTAGGTAGTCTGGATAGAAATATAATTGAAATTGTAAGTTATTCTCCTTCAATTAAAATTACATAAAGGTGTGTATGTGGATATAATTAGATATTCTGACGACTTTTTAAATTCATATTAATACTCACTAGATATACAAAAATATACCTGGGCAATGCCTGAAAATGAGTAGAAATATTTGTTTCAGTGATGATTTAATAATGCGATTTTACTTCGGATTATCCGAATATGTTAGGAGAAATCAACTGGGCAAAAATACGGTCAGTAGATTATCACATCTAGCTTTTACTGAAGGTAGACGTCAAAATCTGCTTTTGTTCAATCACCAGGTTTGCGCTTCAAGTGGGATACTTGCATTTATTCCTAGGCATAATAGTCAGCATTTTGCCTCATTTACTTAATTTGCAAACTTTCATGAACGGTTAAGATGAGAACTGCCTATAAGAAGCCCCAGGAGGCAATCGGCTTAATTAGTGAAAATGCAGTAATGGTTTCCGTTACGTGTCTGTTTTTCCGAAATAAAAATTCTTTTCTCCAACTGGTAATAACTAATTATCTGCAGATTTTGTCAATTTAAAAATAATTACCATAGCTTAATCTACCCACATGCTGTTAGGGAATGACTTTGAAGAGGAAACAATTTTGTTGGAAAGTATTTCAACTGCTATTCGAAACAACGGTTAAAAGAAAGTCGCGAATTCCGAGGAAAAATTACTTAAGTCATATTGTGACAGTCGTCACTTAAATTTCATTCATTTAAAATCATCTCGGATTTCTATGGTTTGAGAGTTTGACGGTACTTTTTTTAATATCTCAAACGTTTAAATTTCTAATCAAACATCATTAAAAAATTCTTTCTAATTAACTTCTTTTATACTCAATAAGGATTTATTTGCATCTCATTTAGCAAAAATTGCCGACTTAAAAAGCAAGGGAAGGTTCATAGATTACTCGTAATTGGCGGGTATATTTTTCAGAAATAATTTCATCTGAGAATATTTTTAAATAATTAATGATATTATCAGAAACAGGGAATAAATCAATTTTAAATTGTAAGAAGTATTTTATTCAGTAAGTTAGCAGAGCCCCGTAAGTTGTCTATGAATATGGACATTTAAACCAACTAGACACTGATACTACTGAAAAGGAAAAGTCAACTTTTCTCAGCCTATGTATGAAATCTTTGCAGAAATTTTGACTTTAAACAGTGAGGTGAGGAGATAGAGACATAGATTAATTTAAAATGTTATAAACACAATTCAGAAAAATATTTGGGAGGCGAAGTTACATACATTTAATGTGACTTATACTTGCCATAAATCTCAGTTAGGCAAAGAACACAATGCAAGTTAAACAGGAGTGTACAGTTGTGGCCACTCAATCATACATCTATTTTCAGTCCAGGACATACGCTTTATTTTACTTTAAAACAGACCTTTTCCTGGTACCTTATTAATCTGTAACCTTTTTGTCCTTTATTCCGATGATTAATAAGAGGGCCAATTGTGAAACTATTTCATTTTACATATTCATTCAAATTTATATAAATCTTATTGAATATTCAGCCCAAATCGATATGATTGTTCATTATCGCTTTACTGATTTTCTTATAACAAAGAATGAAGTAACCAGAAGGAATGACATTCTTTTATACTCTGATCAGAATGCAAGA
This sequence comes from Hymenolepis diminuta, assembly GCA_900708905.1. Lineage (NCBI taxonomy): Eukaryota > Metazoa > Platyhelminthes > Cestoda > Cyclophyllidea > Hymenolepididae > Hymenolepis > Hymenolepis diminuta. The sequence continues at coordinate 133,802 of CAADRB010000022.1, forward strand.
AAATCGCAAATTCAATGTTAATTTGATTTCTCAGCTTTCATATAGGTAACAGTCTTCCGCGATGGTTGTGAAAAGGTTTACAGTCTGATAGACGGGTGACAACTGCAGTTAAGATGCTAATAGACTATTCAAAAGGATATGCGCCGCCAAAACAGATGTTCAACGTTAACAAAAGTGTGAAACTGTGACTGGTAAGCTGTGATCCAAAATAAGTTTTTCGTGAATATAAAAAGTAAGTATATTACGTATATATAAGCAGATTTGCAAACTATCATACAGGATGGTAACATTTTAAAAGACCCAAAGTTAAATACAAGTTTTCCGACCACAACCTAATGGTATCTAAATTGCAGATTTCTGCCAATTCGATGTATATCGTAATCAAATCAATGGAATTGGCACTTATTTACAATCCCTCTGAAGTTGTGAATTCTATATGAATAAATAAAACCGATATCTTAAAAATCGCCAACTTACGGCGAAATGCAAATGCCAGCTTTAGATTTCCTCTTTTGTGGCGGAAAGTAAAAAGGCGAAATTCTACTACTGAGAACTAACTTGAACTTGTCAGAATCTTCTTTTTGTCTTGCGCAGAAATTCACAAAGCCCTGGAAAGTATTTTATCTCTGAATAATGCCTGACTAAAAGGCGATAACAGTTACACAGTTGATTTGTTCATCGATTCAAAATAAATACTTTAATTACATCTGAAAAAGTGGCATTATAATATATATTCCAGTTTAAGTAAAAAGTTGTCTTATTTGGTCCCTGTTGAACGGAGCGCAGTGTGTGACTTGAGTGTGATTGACGTCTCCTTTTTGTCAAATATGCCTGTCCTATCTGATCAGTTTTAATTGACACAAAATAACACTGCACGATCGATACCAGATGTGTCCTCTCTAGGTTCTCTGGGTTTATGTACATAGCTCCAAGTAGGTCACAGTGGCTCTTTGTCTTAACATACTTCGTGGCTGGAGAGTATTTGTTCCGGAAAGAGCTTAAATTTGAAGGCGGTCCGGTTAAAATTACATTAGATATCAGTTTACAAGAGTGAAAAGTTGAGCTATTTGTATCTTCTCTATCCTGATTTTCATCGATTATTTCGATATCTTAAGAGAGAAAATGGCGATAATAAAAATGCAGTATTTAGAGCCTTAGAGCTGTAAAGTGATGTAAGTTAAAATTTGAAGATTACAAAAAAGTGATTGAACTCAATTTATTTTGCACGCACAGAAGAAGTAAGTTCAAATGATTTCCCTTTGTCAGCACCGTTCTGTTTAACATGAGATTACAATGGTTTTGTCGCCGTTGTATTTGAAAATTTACAACTAAGAACAGTTCTTACTTCTCGCTGTTAATATATTTTACTCAAATCAGATAGGTTAACAATTTTTGAGCTCACAAATTTTAAATGAAAATTCGATTATTTGATTAGTATATACATTTATCAACTATAAAATTGCGTTGTCTTGGCCTAAGTAAAATATATCGAACTAAAATCGTTTTGAATAAGACGCTTGTGACTTTATTTCATCAAGAAACTCTAGAAATGTGTTCCTGTTTAACAAATAAACTACAAATATCAGGAGTAACTGTTTCGCTAATGGTTATCCGCTGGTGGAGTTTTGATTCAATTTGCTCATAAACGGGACATAAATGACACTAGTTACACCGTTTTATTTAATGGAACACGGTGTGCTGTCAGTTTACTGATCCTTTCCACCATGACATTCAACACAATTTTTGAATCCTACTGTAAAAAATTGAGAACTCTACTTGCTGCAAAGGGACTCAAAAACGTATTTTGTAGCGCTTCTTACGGTTTTCACGAGTTTGCAAAATATGGCTTGAAATCTATTCGTATATGTTTGTGAGCATAATTTTATGACAATTATGCAATTTTGAACTGATACATTAGCTGACAACACTGAAGTGTACATGTTGGATGTTTAGCAATTATTTCGATCTTTCTTATATTTTCAGTTATAGAAATCCATGAACTCTGGTTCAAGAAAGAATGAAAAATAAACAATACAAAGGGTTTATTGTATTACTGACGCAATGAGCTAAACAAAATTAAAATAGCTTTTTCTTGAAAGTTTTAAGTAATTGAGCGCATGTCACATTATTTGAAAAAAAGAAATCGTACTAAAAACCTTCGGTGTTGAGGAGGAATTTTCTGAGGAGATTGCTAATAAAGTTTTTTTATCTTTCTGTGGATAATAAATCAATTTAAAATCTTCGAATCTCTCTTCCTTTCTATGCTGATGACCTAAAACTGTGGCCATCATATTTGAGTAATTTAAGGTGAAGTAACTGTTTTTTCATGGGTGGCAAATGATTACAAGTAAATATTATAATTGACAAAATAATATTTTAACTAATCATAAAAGATATGTACAATTTTACGAGTTTGGGTATTTAAAAATTGACTCTTATCCGGAATCTTTTGTGCCTCATGGATCTGAAAGAAAGCGCGATCATTAAATTATTCAAAATACACCCCAGTACATATTATTACAATCATTCCATGCTATTTCCCCAATGCACGCAAAATGATGTCTTCTTAACTTAGCCTCTTAATTAAAAACATAACATTATATGGCAGGAGCAAATTGGCTGAAATTCACCACTTTCTCTTAAAGTTATCTTCTAAGATATTTGAACCGTTGGTTATTCTACTATCAGTTAATTATGAGATACGTCAACCCTTATCTCTGAGACAAAGAAGATCCTCCGTGTTCCTAAGACAAATAGCAAAAAATAGAAGATCCTCAGCAACATTCCTAATTAAATCAATTAACTGATTAACTTCAAGCAGCTTGTCAATTTATTATTCTTAGTTCAGGCTTAACTGACAACTGTCATAGCTGTCAGTTTGTTATTTATTTGCTAATACGTATCAAATCCTAGTCGACTTCATATTTCACATACTGTTATGGATGTAAACTGTAGAATATCAGGTCAGATAATTTTTTCATTTCAAGCGTAGGAAGAAAAAGAATTTAAGTAATAAAACCGGCCCTTCCTGATTTAAAACTGGCAATAAGCATTATACTTCACAAGCAAGCATTTGTTGAAATATAGGGAACAAATTATGAAATTTTACTTTTGAGGTGTGCGAAATCCGATTCCAAAAACCTTTGATACCTTGGCTTTATTCCGAACATTTTTTGATCCCCTCCCGGTTGTCATTTGTCGGACTTCCATTAACAGATTTTTTGGTATTCTTATGGGTAGAAATAATTACATCGCGTCAAGCATTATCCTTCTCGCGTTCATGTCGACTAATCATTGAAAGCAAACATGGCTGTCATTGGTATTATTTTTCGCTTACAAATGTCAAATCCGAATCCCACCGTTAGCTGATTTTGTGGTTATAGTCATGTGTCAAGCTGAATTTACCAATCATTATTAAGCCCCTTGGCTTTTGATCGATTTCTCTCAAATTTAAGTCTTCTGTATGTAATTAATTCCCCCATTGTTCCCAGATTTCCGTTAAGTTTCGGAAATTCTTATTGTGGGAATTCGTTAATTATTGCTAATAGAAAATGCAAATTACACTTTTAAGAAAAACTTTTTGCTTAAAATTTGCGTAAGTATGATAAAAATATCTTTAGACTACTCAAGTATTAATCCTCTGTAACTCCACCGTAATATCTTTAAATCACTGCCTTTAAAACGTTTAAATACTACTTTGCTTGTACTATTGACACTTTTATTTATTTAATGAGATGTGACTTGAAAGACTCTACGATTGTTCCCTGACTTTCTAGCCAAAAAATATTATAACTTTTAATTTTGTCAAATATTTGGACTGACAATATCTACTGCTGATAGGTTGATTTAAATTATTTGAAAGTCTTAAATAAAATAGCCATTAAGCTGATCCCTTTGTAATACTTGTCTTCATGAACCAGTAAACAAAAATAGAAGAATGGCCTAGTCGAAATAAATGGGTCTTTGTTCGTCTAACAATAGGACTGAAAAGTTGATGTGCAGCCAGCAGAATAATATAGCAAAGAAAAGCTGCAGAATTTTGCAGTTTAATAATTAAAATCCCATTGAAAAATACTGTGATTGGTAATGATTTCAAATTGTAGCTTTTACCAGTTTACTTACATATAAGATTAAAAATGAGATGGGCTCCAGGAGCATATTAAATGTTAGCAGATTTCAAGATGGAATCATTTCACTCTTTCGTATATTGCATCATAAAGGCCAACCGAGGCCATTGCATTCTAAATTATAACTTCCAAAGGGTATCATCTATTTTATGCCTTCGTCTCATTTCATGAGACAGCAAATCCCACTCAGGCGTGTCTCTGCTTTCATAGGCATCGTAATTTACACCCGCTCATCTGATTGGTCCAATGCATGGCCACAGGTGCGGCCGTGCGCCAGTGACACGAACGAATGTCAGTAGCAGTTGCATATAATTTTTAGCTTCTACTTTTCGGCCAGCCGCGTTGTATGTGTGAGTCATTATAGCAGCATCCCACGGCACTCGGAGGACCTTTAAATCCCGCCGTCAACTTAACTGCTCCCTGCATCACATTTTGCTGCTGAAAGCAAACACGCGCAAGCTCGATTCGCCCTCGCTCTCATTAAGCACCACTTCCCCTCATTCATAATCGGTCAGACACGCGTGGATAGTCATAGTTTATCTCCCTCACACATTTCTTTACCTTCTCTGACAGTCGGACTGTTAATCAGCCCACCCCATTTACACATCTCGCAGTAATTTGGACTTTTCGTATCGGTGAGTTTCATGCGTTTTGCTTGCATACTAAATGCATTTTATTTATTAAATTTACTAGTGAACTAACTCTAATTACAGTTAGTCATTTCAATAGGCAGTTTCACATTTAAATTTAAAATTTTCTTCGAAATTTGATTCGAAGTAATTAAAATAAGTTTCTGCATCAGGTATTCCCAGTTCGCGAATAGTTAAACTGGCCAAAATAAACAAAGTCGGGTTGTGAAAATCTGGTCTTAAAGAACTTTATGGCTATGAGTTGGGCGTGCACTGCTGTTTTCACCTTGATTAATTTCGTGGGACCAAAAATTATTTCTTTGTATCTAATAAATATTGAAAAAATTACACAAATTATTTCAGCAGATTTACCCTTTTTAGTGTAAATATATCCCTGTATTTACTTTCATCTAATGTCTAAATCTACTTAAAGTATCTTTGTTACATAAATATCTGCCCAAATTCAAATTTGGTTTTAATTTTTTAATTATATTTTACATTTTAGGGAGTTTACATACATTGGAGGAATCATTTTTTCTATTTTGTCGGAAAATTTAAAATTATTAATGTTGATGATACTTTAAATTGTAATAAATTAAATCAATCCAAAATTCATTGACAACCACCAGTTAAATTTTCTTTTTCATTTAAATTTTATTAAGCTTTATTAATTTTTTAATTATCTGTTTATGGATCTAAGGTGTGTTTGATTCAAATCCACCCTATTTTGTTCAATCCTGACAAAAATCACAAATTATTAAAGTTAATTTTTAATTCAAGATAATGATAATTGTAATTAAATCAGACAAGTAAAATTCCACAAATTAAATAATTAACAAAGAACAGTTTTAGCAGGAAAGTGAGAATCTCTCTACGTTACACTTATGGAAGCCGATAGGGATTTCTGAAGTCCTCAATTCTAATAAAACCTGAGCTTGACATCTCGTACCTGTAAGTTAATACCCTACAATAATTATATGAGTATTACGAGTAATTATTGACAATTTTTTGATATTCTAATTTTAGTTTATTTAATAATTTTCTCTCTTACAATCTTTGAAAATTCATGCCTGTATTATTTCTGATAATCTATTCTCGATTTTTTTGAGTTGCTCAGTTAAAATTTGCTAATAAATTATTAGTAAGTGAATTTTTGTCTTTAAACTCAAATCGAAATTCTCAAGTCCTAGAAAACATTTTATTACAATTACCGGTTGTTCTGAATCTTCTATTACTTTATTCAACAAATTTAATTTTCCAAATTGATTTTACGGAAAAAATTAACTGAATTTAAAATTTTTTCAGTGAGTTCATTTTGGTCTTGTTTAGAAGTTAGATCCCAATTCAAAGTCAATATATTCCTCTAGTTTTAAGGTAAAACTCAAGTTTTTAAATTTTATTTGGTTAGATTTGTAACATTTTAAATTTTCTGCAAAGCCAGACCAAGGTTCAGTTAGTGGAATATGTACGCTTCAAATAGGACCGTCTGTGAAAAAAACGAAAAAAAAAATTGGGAAAAATCATTTTATTGCATTAAATCGTGGAAATATCCATAAATTAATAAAACCTTTTATTTCATTTCTTGACCGGCGATTTTAAAATTTGTAATTGTATCTAAATACTATTATTATTGATCCGTTTCAATTTAAATTCATTTGTCGGTTTTTACCTGTTTTTCAATAATCGGAGATCATTTGTTGTTATAACGTAAAGAAGATGTCTTTACTTCCAAAGTTCTGATTTTGTGCCTATTTCACAGTGTCAAGAAATGACTAAATCAAATATGCAAGCAAACAGAATCTCACTTATTGAAGCTTAATTGTTCAAATCTGTTTTCAGAAGAGCAATTATTCCATCCACATTGAATTGTGACATTCACATGACACTCAAAAATGGCAAAGGCTCTCAAATCGTATTGGTTCATTCGCCAATTTAAACTTTTCCCGAATTAAAGTGGACAAAATTTTTCTGGAAGTTGTAAATAATTTTTTTAAAATTTAACCCATACCAAGTGGTGATATTGTTCAATACAGTTTTATTCATTTCATGAAAACATAGTAAAACCCATCTCTGTGATTTAAATAGTTATTTGTAACTGTCTGATCAGATTCAGTTAGGTAGAGCATTAAAAACTTGATCAATAATGCTCTCATTGTGTAAATATCCTTTAACATGACTTTTATTTGAAATAAAATTTCTCTGATCCATTCAAAATATGATTGTTACGGAGGACTAAATGACGAAGGTATAAGTTGGAAAGTTTCCAATAAGTGCCCTTACGGAAAAAACCGTGCCGAATTTTTCTTTATCGTTATAATTGGAGCAATTAAATGTTTGTAAAATATTGCTAACATCTTTGGGGGTAAATCGGTTTTAAAGATAATGATGCCCTTATTGCAAGGGCTATTTATGCAAGCCAGCATATGGAAAGTAAAACAGTAAAATTCATTTTATTTTCCAACCAATTACATCGATTCCAGTGGTATTTGATTTTCTTTATCAGATAAAAATATATTAACAGTACATTTGACGCTGTTCTATCTGGAAGTCTGAAATAAATATGTACGGCTGAAAGTTAATTTTCAGGGTAGTTATATTTAGCCAATCTTGGATTAATAATTTTAATGCATTTATCTTTTATGGTTTTAAAAGTGTAAAATCACAGACAGAGTTTTAAATTTTGAAATACCGGGAATGGAATCTGAGATGGAGACATTGTAGATTAGTATGGATTACTGTTACTGAGGAAGAATTGAAGATGGTCCTTCTTATCTAGTTAGACGACCTCACGAAACTCGTAGATCCTTATTTATTTCCTTTTATTCGTTTTAACTACTATTAAATATTCAAACAAATTGTTTGGCTCCAATGTCATGCATTTAAGTTTCTGTCGGTCAGACTTACATAATAAAATTTGCTATAGATATTACTAATTTGCCTTCCATTGTGAACTACTTCCAGCTACCCACTTTATTTAGTCAGACGGTCATGCATTTAAGATTTTTTTTTCAATTGAAGCCCAGTTTTCCTCCACTTTGAAAATGCTCAACTTCTTTCTGTCTTATTTTTATGAGGTATTTAAGCAAAATTTTCTTACTTTTAGCTAAATATGTAACATAAAAGGATAATTTTGAGAAAAGATGTGAGGACTTAATTAGAGAGCAAAAGCAAATAATTAATTTCTCTAGGGACTAATCGAAACTTAACCCTGGGTTAATTATCAACTCTGAAAGCAGTTTGAATTAGTTGTAGATATATTGCCGTCTAAAATATCTGACAATTTTACATTGAAATACTTTAAGTGAAAATTCTATCGCATTTATTTACAAACATTCCACTAAAACATGAATGCGCTTTCGCGAACAGATTCTGTAAATAAGTGAATGCGGCCGAAAAATGATTACTTTCCAAAGGACATACATTAAAATGGTGCGTTTTTGTTATACATTCGTAATTACGGGTATTAAAGCTACAATGTTTTCAGAAATATTGAATTTATTTAAAAAATTTCATTAATATTGGTATTCATTAAATACTTTAGTAGCTATATAATGCAATCTACAAATTATCACGATGACCTGAAGTGTTATTTGTCTCTAACTCCGTAGGCGGATTTGTAGCGTTGTAGTTTGAATGAAATCGGGAAATCTTTTATAAATGGGAAACAGGGGTAAAAAATTGAATGGAATATAAAACGAGGGAGGGAATCAAGAAGAATTAAGTGAAGAAGTCCGGAGAGAATTAAGCTGTCCTAATTTAACGTCCTAATTTTCAAATTTAATTATTTAGCCTCCAATATGAATGGTGATCGATTGATTTATATCTGAGGCTGATCTTGCCATAGTAATTTATTTGAATCACTCTACCGAGAAGAGCAATGAACTCCCTGAAGTTCACTAAAGATGAATGAAATATCCTTCTCTCTTCTCGTACAATCATTCAGCCATCTCTTTGATTTGACATTAATTGCGACATTATAATCTTCAGCAAAGCAAAAATATAACTTTTCATTAAGTGGGCAACTGAACTTGGTATCAAAGAGTACTAGTTTATTAGACCTTTTAGTTGAGTTGCATAATATTGATTAAATGTTCCAAAATTTAAATTTCATCATTCGTCGCCTAGATTACTGACGGAATTCTTGTCCACAATATCCAGTTCCTATTTGCCACTTGTTTAGTAATAATGACAGCTCTTGTCACCTCGACACTTCTCCGTCCAAAGGTTGGGAAAGCAAAATGATCTTAAATGACATTAAGCGGCTTACACGATCTAAATATCGTACAGCTCAATAGACAGTGTTCAGTAAAGGAGTACCATGAATATTGCTCTTCGATAGTCGTAGTTTATTTCTCATTTTGTACAAAGCCGAGTAATTTCGATATCTTTTTGTCAATAAGTCACGTTTTCCTATCACGTAATTTTGGCTGAAGAGATATGAGAATTCCTAGGGTAAAACTTCCCCTAATTTTCCCTTTTCATTTAGCTGCAACAGATAGAACTAAAAAGGAGGTTTTTAATTTCCACCTTAAATTAGTATCTTCTAACCAAGAAATGTCAAGAATAAAACATGCCAAAGGATCGGCGGTATTTCGAAATCGATACTCACGAATGCCTAATCTAAGAGTTCTCCGGATGTTAACGAGCTTGAATATTATTACAATCTATGTGCTAACTTTTCAAACAGAACTTCAAGTTAGAGCTAAATGTTTTGGAAAACACTGCAAGAGGAAATAAATCTGACACTCGAATGGAAAAACTAACTTTTTTTCTGAGCCTGAAATACGACGCTGATAAAGAACCCTCTAATCATCAATCTACTTTTCTATAATTTCAATACTCTTCTCTAATTATGCAAGTAAAATGGCAGTTTCATTTCTGTTCCCACCACTTGGCTCTGCGCAATCAAATAACGTCTGCTCCTTACCAGCGATTAATACAATGAAAAGGAGAAACTTTCTCATAATCAAACTTGAAGAATGCTTTAATGAATTTTCAATGGTAGAAGTTGAGAATCATGCATAGCATAATGCAAATCTGCCCTTCAGTGTATTTTAAGAATAAATTTATTCAAATCTAATTAAAATTCTTTGCAAATGGAGGCAAATAATAGGAAATACTAGCGTAAATACTTCAAATTTCATATGTCGAACTCCTTCCCTTTCATAATTCATGCATTTGCTTCCCCGATTAGTATAATGCGAAGAGTATTCATACGTCTGCCAATAACCAAAATCTGCCACGACTCGTATAATGTTTTAATATGGGAGAATTTTCTTTGAAAAAATGTTCTCTGATTGAATATAACTGTTTGATTAGACATAACGAAGATTTACTAGATTTAAAATGTTTGGGACTAAAATTGAGGTTCCCTCCATTCGTGGTAAAGCAATAAATGGAAGCTAATTTTTTTTAGAATTCGATTATTAACTTCACTCATTGTACAATGAGTTAATACTGGTATTCTAATGCTATTATTAGCCAAATATCCGAAGAAATCCCTTGAAGATTACAGAGAATGTGTATGTCAATGAATCTACGACATACTAACTCCCAAACACACTAAGGAAAACGTTTTCAACGATCATTTTGGATACAGGATTAGCATCGTGGCCTTCACCTGGCGAGAAACTCTTACTTTGTCGCTCTCCTTATTAGTCAGACTTAAGCAGTATTGTTGGCCATTCTGCCCACTGGATATGCGATTCGGTGATAGATGGTCACAAAATCCGTGACCTCTTACTTCACAGATCAGACATCGGCTTACAATCTAATTTGCCTCCTAATGTTAAGTGTAGCTAGTAGAATGCAACGAAATTGTAATCCCCCAGCGGTATTTAACCTACAACAACAGTGATTTTTACCCATGCTAATTATTTCTGATTCACCCATCACTTAGTAGAATACTAGAATTTGCCCAATTTCCATGGCGCATAGGGAATTGACATTTAGAGAGCAAAAGAAAGACTGAAAAATAAGTCTCTGCAGGAATCAAGAGCAGAATTGCTAATAGCAAAAGTTTCATTCAAATTTATTTCTATTTGTCCCGTTAACTGAACCTTATTTTCATTCAAAATTTCTTTTATATAGTTGCGTTTAATAATAATTAGATGGAAGCAAATGTGAAATTTATTTGCTTATTTTTTCAGTCTTGAAATAAATTTAAATGTCGACGAAAAATTATGATAAATCTTTTATTTAATATTGCATATGCTGTTTACTTGGTGAAGCTTTGGAAAAGTGGGATGGAAGTGGATGAAAATGTTGGGAGCCAATTATCGACTAATGTGTTCCACCTGTAGCTGAATGTGAGTCATACAATGGCAGCCAAAACTGCAGGGAAGGCGTGAATACGTCTGAGTCAGACTTGAAGTTCCCACGTCGGTGTGGGACATTAATGTCAACAGCAGGTGTTCAATTGCAGAATTAAATAAATTTTGTGTGAATAACCTAGATTTCAGAACATACTTTATCATTTTTTTCATGGACTTAGCCGGGGAAAAGGCAAAGGTTTCTAAGCCAGTCATCGAGCGGTTTCCAATTTCACGTCTACGCAAGCATCAGTTTTCTCCCTGTCAAGAAGTCAAAATTATGTTTGTAAGGTAATCCCGAACAGCTAAAATCAGATATCAGTTACTTGGGGGAGTCCAAATTCAAACCCAATCCATAACTTTCCATTTAATTAGATCAGCTAATTAGCCTGCACATATTTGGTTATTTCATCTTTATTTTAGGCGAATTCTCTTTGATCGAACTATATCTAGTGGAATTATGTTTTTAAATGAGGGATTTCTTTCATTATGCCCTTATTTGTAATATTGCATTTGTCGATTAGATCGTGAAATTCCAGGATGCCTTGTAATTATTTATCAGTGCCACTATCACAAGATCTCTCTCCTATTCCAAAATTTGTTGAATGCTGTATTTATATATTTCATTTTTTGCAAAATATTTCTAATCTTTAACGTGGATTTTGATAAGCCCCC
>CAADRB010000022.1:145593-209123 GCA_900708905.1 Hymenolepis diminuta
TTTTAAGATGAAATCCTATTTAATTTCAGAAATTATTTTGATTCTAATATTTTAATATTACAATGAAAAACGCTCGTTTGCCGTATATCTAAGTAGTTTGTCCCTAAAATTAAGTCATCGTCTAGACACGAGAAGGTTAGGTCATTTTTCTCCTACATATATCTTACATTTGATCACTAATCTGAATGGTGTAAAAGAGAATATTTTTGGTTTTTGCCAAAAAAGGACTGTCTGTGTTGTATTATTTATCAATTTCTTTTGTTATTTTATGAATAAAGTTTTGTTTATATTGATGTCTGCTTTAATTAAGATTAAATGCAAATGAAAGCGCTCCATTTCGGTGAAGTTGGCAGTAAAATAACCACGCATATCCTCACACAAAATTCATTCAGTCACTCTTTCCCCCTGAAAGGTAGAAATAAAAGATCAAGTAGATTCTTTATTTGCCATAAAGCAAACAGCACCTAACGGCTTCCCGTAGCCATGGCAACATTAAAAGTTTGTGGGTAATATTTGCCCCTCCGACCGTTAGCCGCAAAATCTTCTCCACAGGCAAGCAACTATGTAATGACCTTTATGGTGCTTATGGACTACTACGGCAGCTACTTCATTACGCTAATGATACTGATGAGATCGTAACGCGGTCGAAGAAAATCCCGTAGTAGATACTATATTTAGCAACCTGGGCACACATACCCAAATTGCGCCAATCGATTATACCATACAATTGATCTAGTTTCATTAAAACAGAGCGAAGAAAGGAATACATGTTGAAGACAATCTATTTGATTGATTAAAAATCAATAAGATTTTGAATCAAATATGTGAGCTAGATAAAAATATTCAAATGGGGAGAAAGTGAAATTACTCCTGACGTCACGTTCTACTCGATGCTTCTTTGTGCTTAACATCTTCGTGGATTTCCTTCTGTTGAATCTAATCTTTAGGGAACTATAAGATAGTTTTGGCTTAGACCATTTGAAAAAGAATGTATTTTTTAATTTAAGTGCTTTAGAGACCCATATATTCTGCCTACGTTTAATTTTTATCTCGATTATTCTGCCTGCGTTTTGTTTTACCCTCGGCTTATTAATTGCAAAGCTGTTAGCCTCTCTTCATCATATTATATTTTTCATCCAATTCCTAACTTGAGACAGGGAATTTTATAAGGATGAGAATACAAAAGCTTAGCAAGTTTTCCCTATCTTACATTGGTATCTCCCCAGTTCGAACCCCTTTTTGGATATAATTCACAAACTAGTCCTAATTCGCTTAATATCGGAAGGACGTGTGCATCTAGTACTTTGCATTTATGCTGTTGAATAGTGGCGTCTGTTTCATCGTCATAGTGCAGAACAGTTAGGTAATATGAACCAAGAGCCCCAGTTAGTATAATTTAACTTTTCTCACTAATAAATAAAGAATGTGTATCTCATGAAGCAAATTTTGAATATATCATAAAATCGTCACCAGAATGGTCAACATTTTAAAATTTTATTATGCGGGAAGGCGCAATTTTTCATAATCGCTTATGGAATTTAACATATATATTAAGAACTGTCATTGAAATGTGAAAGTAAGTTTACTGCTTCCCCTATCCTCCAAGCGTCCGAAGAGATTGTGGCAAGTTGGAACAATTAAATAAATTTACCAAGCCCATTTGGAAAAGCGTTTTCCAACGTGACGTCAGTGGCGTCAGGGAGCCTTTCTGGTGAAAGGCTCGATTTCTGTAGCTGGTGGAGCTGATATTACTTTTATTATCATCATCAACGGCAATACAATAATACTTTGACGGGTTTTAATCATGGAAGTGTATCGGATTAAGAGTAACAGTAAAACTAGTCGAAATAATAAAACGAAAATAGGAGTCGAGAAGTTAGTTACGTGGTCAAGGCATCAAGAGTCTAGTTTTATTTACATTCTGGAAGCATTTGGTTGTCCCTATTCCCATATGATTTTGACCTCCAGATTCCTCGGAGAGATTTTGTCCACAATATTCTGAACTTATCAAATTGTTGTTCTTTCCACCTCGATTCACTACTTTCTTGTTTATATTACATCTCTTTTCCTTTTTGGACCATTCTTTTACAATAATCCAGACTTAAAATTCAGGTGGTTCTGGTGGTTTTAAAAAATGGTATGGTTTGTTTATATACATTAGAGTTAGAAATCCATTAATCGGACACCTTTCACATATATAATTCAATATCTGACCTTGAAAAGAAATGGCGAGGAATTCGCTTGTTTATATTATGGCTCTCAAGCTTCCGGTGTGGTTATAAGTAAGTGTTTGTATTCGTTGAGAACTAATGAAGAACCATCCTTCCGACTTTTTAAGTTATTTTGCCTCAACCATGGTGGTATGAGTTCCCGAAAATAGTTAAGTTCCTCGGAGAAATATATACAAGACAACTATCCTCATTTTAATACCAAGTTAGATAGCCTTCATTACATATATAGATCGCCTCTGAAATATTACTGCGGCTATAGTGAACATGGTGATGCAAATAAGGAAACTCCGTGGCACAGCACCTTCAAGCAAATTAATTAAAATGACAATATCTTCCCTGGGCGACAGAAGATGTTTCCCTATGATTGACTGCTTAAGGTCAAATAGCTGACAATTTCGTTCATTCCTCCTCCCTAGGCTCTATCAAGATGTCAAGATACGACTACACCGACAAATTGTAAATGATAGAAGATGACAAAGAGAGTCATCTATCACTGATATATCAATTGACCTCTTTATTTCTCGTATGGGAGCATTATTCCCATTTTTAATAGTTACCCAACCTTTTGCGCCGTTCTTACGAATGGTAGTCGAAAAATGACCTACTTAAGCTACAGGTCATATGTTTTAGCAATTAACGCTTGTACCAAATGACTAATGTTCGTGTGTCGAAGCCTGGCCTAACCAAGATTCGTTTTAATTAAAAAGCGTACACAAACTACATACACGGCCAAGAAATTGAGCTCTGAAGCACTTTTCAGAATAACAATAAATATGATTAAAAATTGCAGGGAAGTTGAGAACCAATCGGCTAGTGCCGACATACCGAGACAACATTGCTAGACTCTCTTATCGATTTAGTGGTCGATCAGGCTTAAAATATGTGGCAGATTATTTTTCAGGAACGTAGAGGAGTCAAATTTAAACATTGGTATATAAAGTCAAGAAGCAACGAACTACATCTATTAACTAAAAGATATATATGGTGAATTCAAATAAAGTGGGATCTTTTTATTCCCTACCTTATCCTTCATTTCTTTATCGTCATTGTTAAAGCTTGCTCATATTTAAAACTTACATGCTTGATTTATCGTAGATAGCAGTCCAGCTGTTATTACCATGAGAAATGCTCGGGTAAAGGCACTGATTGATTACTCAAATGTCGACAGATCTGTAATAAGCAGTGTCAAGACTTATATGCTCAAACTCCTACTGGAAACATAAGACTCCACCCATTAGTAAAAAAAATTAATACATGTGCCTAATCGTCGTCGTAGTAGCGGCTATTTTCCCAAGATAAAAAACTAGTACGGAAACTTTTAATGTCGATGACTCACAGTGAAGAGATAATCCTTTGGCGTTGTCCGGATAACTTCATCCATCCTGTTAAGAGTGAGGGAAGAGGGGGGTAGGGGGAGGAAATGTCCTAACAAATTTGAAACGTTCTGACTAGTTTTGTGCAGGGGGATTGGTTGACTTATAACTTTGCCAGTTTCAGACATAACTACATAAAACCTGAAATGCACCTAAACATTCATTTGCAGCTTCACAAACCTTTCCTGACTTCATTACGTCGCATGACCGTTCTAGGAGGTCCTTCCATCGATCAGAGCGCATACTTCTTTGATGATCCATACTAATTTCTTAGTGTGTGAATAGATAGCCGCTAAATTTGCTCAGTTAGACAAATCGGCCTCAATTTAAATTTCTATTCTTTTGTAAAATAAATAATCTTTATAACTTTTAGTGAAGTCATCGAAAAGTGACTTCTTCCCCCCTTTCGTAATAACTCTTTATATATCGTTTTGTTTTAAATGTTCTTATATTAGAAATGTTCACTTTATTTTAGATTTTTGATGGAGATTGGAAAAAAACACAGAAGAAATCGTATAAATACAAACATTACCCATTTCAACTGTTTCCTAAATCATGTTTTCAGAATCTCCCTTGGTTTGCCCTTCCCCACATACTGAACATTTTGCCTAGTTGATATGCTAGTAAAGCGAATTGTTCTATGTTTACGTCAGACTGACTTCATTAAGAAGATAAAATGATCTGATAACTGGTAAACTCCCTTGTCCAGTAGCTTCGTTCGGACCTTCACTTGAAGATGATAATTAGATAAGATACAACCCTCAGAGAACTTTAAAATAAAAAACCTAATGATCCTGAATTCAGGTGAAGTGGGGTTCTCTTGATTCCTTGGCCTTCACTTCTACTGTCCCCAATTTTCCTATTGCTCTCCTCCTAAGTATTTGAAAGCTTCTCCATGATTAATAGTCGTATATCATTTCTGTCTTGGCATGGGAAATAAAATATGCAATATACTAAACGAAACCATGAGCTCGGCGGTAAGAATTTTTATTTTCCATGAGTCTAATATCTCATAGACGGATCGTGCTTTCAAATTTTTAATTGCCATTGAATGAAAATCCCTTTGTGTTTCTTCACATACTACCAGCTTCTTTATTAAGTCAGAAATCACAACATGGATGTCCGTTTTGCACATTAGGTGATAATGAATGGCTAAACCGTATTTGATAATTCTGACTAATAAGAGGGATGAAGGAACGCGAATTCTCCAGCAAGAACAGTTTCCCAATACCTTCCATGCACTCAGGTCGTGCGTTATTAGCACTTTTCCTGATGATGTTAGGAAATTCAGATTTGATATTGGTCATTTCAGCGTTTAACAAATGAAAAATTTTTATAGAACCAGTATTAACTATTAGGATAACTTTCTACCTATCGAGATTTAAAGCAAATCAGTTTACCACATGCATATTTCATAATTCCGCCTTCTCTACAAGGTATAAACTTAAGCGAAGTGTATAGGCAAGCCGTATCTGCCAATAAAAAAGGCTAAAATATGATCTTGATAACAAACATCTTTAAACTTCTTTAAATTTACATGAAATTTGAGCTGCAGATGGGTTATGTTTATACAAGCGACCGAACAGACCGTGGTAAAGTTATCCGTTTCTCTTAGAATACTTTTTCTATATTCTAGCACTAGCTTGCATGAAATACATGTCAAGGAACTTTTTTAGAAATGCATACTTCGTGGAGGATTATGATAAATTGACTGTGTACTAAGATTACTAGTCGCATGCTAGCTAGTCTACCACACTAATTTCTAGATTCATGACATGGTAATTTACTATTTTTAGACTCAGTCAATCCTGGATTTTTCACAAGACTTCGTTGAT
Organism: Hymenolepis diminuta; assembly: GCA_900708905.1. Lineage (NCBI taxonomy): Eukaryota > Metazoa > Platyhelminthes > Cestoda > Cyclophyllidea > Hymenolepididae > Hymenolepis > Hymenolepis diminuta. The sequence goes on from CAADRB010000022.1 coordinate 151,033, forward strand.
CCACCAGTCGTACCCAAAGACGACCTACTCTACCTCCAAAAAGAACTCGAAGAACATCTCAACAAAGCAGAGAACGCAGCTTACTCCGACGAGGACCACCACGAGGAGTTGAACGGTGGAGATATTGCTAAGAACAACAAGGCATTCTCGGAGAGCATATCCAGTGAACAAGCCGATTCGCCCACTCCTTCTGTTGAAGAAGACTGTCTTCCACCTGCCCCTCCTCTGGAAAAGTCGCACATCTCTGTTCACGAAGAAGGAGAAGAGGAATTCCAAGAACACAATTTCCCAGAAATTCCACATAAAGAACTGAGCATATCCGAGTTTACTCCTGAATCCTATCACGAAGAGGCCCCTCTGGTCAAAGAATCACATAAAGAAGTGAGCATATTCGAATCTACTTCTGAACCCTATCACGAAGAAATTCCTGTATTTGAATATTCACATCAGGAGGAAGCTCCTCAGCAACTGGAATCGGAAACGCACGAAGAGTTAAACGAAGAGAAATTCGAATATTTCAAACAGGTGAGACAGGAACCAAATACCGAAAGTTTTGAATCAGAGAAACGGGAAATCTCCGAGGAAGAATTTGGACTCGAGGAACACTTTGAAGCACATCAAGAAACCTTCCCTTCAGGAGAATACAAATTTGAACATCAGGAACCGGAACTAGAACAACCACAAGAAGAACCTAAATACCAGGAGTCTTTTGAAGCTCAAGCTCATCAAGAAAGTTTCAAACCAGATCCTCAGCATTTTACTCACGAGCTACCAGTAGGACAGCCACCAACTTCGCTTCCTCTTCCGGAACTCCTTCACGCAAACGAAGAAATTGAACAAACTGATCACATTTTAGAGAGTCCGGTTGGCCACATGGAGACACTAGAAGACACAGGGTTAATAAATAATGCCCACCTGAATTTGGTTGGGGGAACGGATCAGTTTGCAGCTGAAAAGCATGAAGCTACTCCTTTGCATTTTGCAGAAGGCGATGGTGCAGGTGAAGCAACGATAGGAGGCTTTGAGCAGGAGGTTCCACTGTCTTCGAGAGAGCATATTCTCGAGGGGGACAGGCATGTCGCTGATACATTCGGTGTTGTTATCAGTGAACATCAGTTACCGCCTCAGCAACCTGTGATGAAGGCTGCAGAACCTGTAATCGAAGAGACGAAGCCAACCTTCGAGGAAATCAAACGGGACCTGGAAAAGAAAAAGTAGGTGTTAAGAGTGTATTCTGTTTTAAATGCTTTCTGTTAATTTATCGAATTGGTCCTTTCCCCGACATAGTGACGCTTTCGTAAAACAGTGAAACATACTATCACTCCTATTATAGATTTTTAGTTATTTATAATGAATATTTTTTGAAATAACAAGGGAGAATATCTAGGTTAGTAAATTCCAAAAAGGACAAAGGGAAAGATTTTTTGATTCAGTGTTAATTAAGTCTTAAATTTAGATCAGTAAACTCGCAAATAACTACGGTAAAGAAGAATAACCACCTATGTAAATCGGCTTTGAAAGGAAAAGTTTAACTAACTGGAAGTCTAGTAATGTATTAAAATGCGTAGAATAGAATGTATATTAATTAAATATCAAGGGATTTTGAAAATAGCCTCGAGTGATGGAGATTATATGTAGTTCCTTTCTGTCCTCTAACTCTTCCGTTGGTCTCATATGTAGACACATCCTCATATAAAAGAGGCCTAGTAATGAAATATGACGTGAACGTTGTATAGTTTTTTGCTTTGTTGCTGATGGTGGTTTTAGATGAAATCTTAAAGCTTCTTAACTACATATATAGAATTTATGAAATGTAAAGTGGTTCGTATTAGGAATTTAAAAGTGAAGAAGATACGAGCCTAGTATGTGTTGACCTATGTATGCCGAAAGGCAGATAGATGATAGTAAAAATATCCCGTAATATTGACCAAAATTTAGAGGAAGTATGTAGAAGAGAGGCACTTTCCTATGGAAGGACGTTTATAGGGGTAAAGAAACCTTGAGTTGACTGGAACAACTGTCGGAACAGTTAAGTAAATTTCAGAATATTAATACTACCAGGATACTATCTGGTATTAGTAAATTATCGTCTCTAGACCCCCCCCCCTCCCCAATTTTGGGGAAACAATTAAGAATTTAAAAAAGATGGCACTTTAGGACGATTACAATGATTACTTCGTTCCATTTAATCGTCAATACATCAGAGCTTTTTCGTGAATGAACTAGGCTTTCAATTTAGCATTGAATTGACCAATAATTTGACAATAAGTTAAGGTACTTTGAGGGTGAAAAATGGATTTGTAAGGTAATTGGGTGTGTTAATACTGACGCGTAAATTTTGGTAATTAGTTTATTTTTTCCAACGAATTGAAGGAAAAAGTGAAATATGAAAAAGAAGTGTTTCTGACAACGGACCTAAAATGTCAACCAAGAGAGGAAAAAGAAGCAAATTCAAGGAGATGTTACAAAATAATGACAGATATGCTTATAGTAAAGAGATTTTAACTTAATATTCGTTTAAATTTGTTTTCTATTCGAGTTAAAGTTTGCTTCAATCGAGTGTCCATTTGGTAAGGCGTTGCAAAACTGCTTGCAAAATCCCCATAAAAGTTGCAGAAGAGGCACCAGCTACCACACGATAAAAGTAAGATAGAATCAGTGGTAGTATATTTTTTTAGGAAAGAATAGAGTGGAGGCAGCAACCATGTAACCAGTAATCTGAATAAGTGACCCAGTGGGGGGTAGACCTCACAACGGAGGAAATGGATAAACTGCTTAAAGGCTAAAGGAATGAACTGTACACACAACTATCCCAAATGACAACAATCTGAACGAATCCTGATAACAAATAAAGAAATTGAGAGATGCGGTCACTAGATTTTTCACCCCATGCATACATTTTTATCATCTTAACTGATCAAGAAAGCTTTATGATTTTTATTAAAGATCCCAAGGAAAGGAAAAGAAAATGTACGCTTTTTGCAGAAACTATACAGAATATGATTTTACTCACTAGTGGCATGCTCTTTAGAGTGATTTCTTGTTGGCTAAAGGGCATGTGAGAGATGGATTTTTTCACTCATTTCAGTCGCACCGATTTATGGGTAATCATAAATTGATTGAGCAGAGTGTTATTTGAACTGTCCTTTTGTCTGAAGACTACTTTTAGAAAGAGAAGGATGTACAAATGAGTCAATTTACAGGATAATTGAAAGGACGCTAATTATTTTGCAATGACAGTGTACATCACGAGTAAAGTCAAGCGAGCATTAGGGTTGAACCAAATTGGTTTTTGATATTAGGCAAGTCGTATAAGTTCACATTTGACATTAACCTTGATGTCACAATGTTTATGAATAGAATTTGAGTTAAAATAATCCCAGGGTCATGCAGCGACTCGATTTTGGCCCCCTTAATTCCTCATATTCATTGAATTCCTGAGTCGTCGATTTCTCTCTAATATACTCTTTCTTTAGTATTTTAGAAGGTGGTTTTGTGATCTTGAGGAGGCATGTTGACTGTTAACCTCTGGTTTTCTCCCGACTTCATCTATTTGAGTTACAGTAACTTAGTGTAGTAATGGAAGGGGGAAAACGGCATCTGGTAGGTTCTTCTAAGAGGATAGAATAAAGCACTGTGTCTAAATCAATTTTCTTTACGATCTTAACTGAATGATATGCAATAAAAATTGAAAGACAGTATTACTGTATTCTTTCCTTGCCAACTAAGGCCAAATTTATCATTTCTGCTTGCCCATTCAGTGTATTAAATCAACGGCCACTGTAATAACTTCTGGTCCATTCAGGAATTTATGTATGCCAAATTCTTCAGTTTATCATACCAAATCGGCACTGTAAAACCCACTTTATAAGAAGATGAGCAGTTTGACCTTGGCTGCAAAATGCGCAGTGGGTCGGGAGTTGTAAAGTTTTCATTTGGTTGATGAAAAAAAGGACTGCAAACCTCGAGTTCTGCTATCATTTCGCTACAATGATCCATTTTCCAACAGTTTAGTGCAATCTTAGTTACATTAGATATTTTTTGCGAATATATTCAAGAAAGTGTGTCGAATTCAAACATATCGATTAACAATAACTTTATAAAAAAAAGGTTCAACAATTCATAATTTCTAAACCTTTTTCCAATATTTCTCCATTTAAAGCAATTAATCAGGAGAATGATTTTATTTAAACCATCTTTAATGGGCTTATAACATATTATTTTTAAATATGTTTTTATAATTTGAATTTGTCTTATTATTCATCTCTGACTTTCTCACAGGAAAAAAATACCAAGTTTCAATTTAAAGAAACATGTGCAGTGAGTTGCTGTTGCAATTTTTTGTGCAAATTCACCTCTCTGATTACATTGGATTACAATTTTTGATTTCGCATTTATCACTCGATTTGTTAATCTTGCTACTTAATTATATAAGTAACACAATTAATTCAAATGATAATGGGGGGTGACAACTTGGTCAGTTAAGTTTGGGGAAAGATTCTCACGTGGCCAAGAAAAGCTAAATATACTAGATTACCCTGCTAATTCCTTTAAAGAGGATCACGTTTATAAATGTTATATATGTATGTGAAACGGGGGAAAATGCTTCACATGTTTCAGCAAGCACAGCCATTGTACTCAAAGTTTAAAACAAACACACAATATCACGCGTGCACACATTCTGATTGGCTGTCATCACTAAGTCGCTCTAATTCCGAATTAGACTCCTGATGAGAGTTTCAATTTGGGGTCAGGTTGATGGCAAGAAACACACGTTCACTGAGTAGCTATTTGGAAAATTATAATCCACCCTCGTGGCAAGGTTATTCTAGTAGTGGACGGCTTTCTCGACACAGTCTAGTGGCCGGGGAAAAGGGGTCAGTTCATTACCCTCTGTACTTAAAATAACCTTACAAAATTCGATATTTCAAGCTTATTTTGTGTTAAATGCATTCATAATTTGTTAAACCGCTTGATTTTCTCTATCATATCTCGTATGACTTACAATCGACTAATTAAAACGACCTTAAAGTCTGATTGGCCGGTGACAGCATAACTGTCACATGACATCCAATCAGATTACCTGGAATTCGATGTCTCGTCCATAGGCAGCCAATCAGAGCGGCGTTGAAGGTTGGAATTCTTGCAGGGTAGTGGATACCTCGGCTTCTTCAAAAAATACGTTTTTCTTTTAAATATAAATTCTGAGGTAATTCACACGAAAGCAACAAGCATATCTAAGGTAAATATTTGTTTAATTATATGTTACCTTTGCATAAGGTTTGCAGAGACTCGGAATTACAATCTGTTTGGTTTTATTTAAACTTAAATTTAAAAGGCAAAAAGTAAATATTGGTAGGCCGTAAATTAGAGTAAATTAATTTATTATGTCTACAAAATCTTGTTTTTATTGAAGCACTTTGCATGTGAAATGTTTGCACGCTTATTTCAATAACTCCTTCATTTGTCTGTGTAATATTTCTTGATTTAAATTCTACCATCCAAGACGAGCTCCTTGTCGATTTTATTTTCATATATTTGATTTATCATTTGATTTGGCAGTCTTATCATTTTATACTGCACAGTTACCGTATTTTTTTATTTTTTTCTACGTTTCTGGTAAATTGAATATTTGATCCTTCTGTCATTTATAAATTATTGTGCTTTTTTTTATTTTATTATAAATCCAACCTGTTTAAGACACGTTTGAAAGTCATAAGACTGTTTTTGACCAAAGTATTAGAAATACTTCTTCTGCTTAGAATGTGGAATGATTCGGAGGAAGGAGAAGAAATCCGAAAGACTTTTAACGAAATAAGAATGGAAATGGAACGGAAAAAGTAAGGCTGAACTCGGTTCCTCACTTGTATTCCTTAGGATTTCTGCATGTTTGCCTCGATAACTCGCACGTAAAAGCTTTTCGTCCGCATGCTTTATCGTTGAAATTTGCTCTCTGCTTGATATATAACACTTTTCTCTAGCTCTTACTGCTTATGCAACACATGTACTCTGAAGAGAGGAGATTGCAACTAAGAAACTTCCCTTGATAGATCCCTCTCAATAGGTTGATTTGTGCCTGTCACTTCAACTGGCCGTTTTCACGTGAATTTGTTTCTTTGTCTAACAGATTATCAGTCAAACGGATAGTAAATATTCAGTATATTGCGTTCATCTGAATCACCCGTTCCACCAGCGATTTCATACCCAATATAATCTCACCTTAGCCGAGTCGTGGAGTAGTGCTCGGCAGACTAATGTCTGCAAAAGCGTTTTATTGGCCGTTACTTTTTGATAGATGCAGCAGGCAGACTGAACGAATCCAATGCTGATATGGTCGGGTAACTAACTCCGACTCCTATTTCATCAATAGTAGCCTTATCTAGATTAGAATTGACATCTGTCAGATGTTTGAAACAACGAAATTTATAGAAAGTATATTAAATATTTAGATGGGTAATTTCCACTATATTTTGCGCTCTGTATGTAATTGTTAAAATTCAAGAGTCAGAATAATCCTAGGGATTCTTTGTTCCATTTACTCGTCTTTATATAAATTGAAGAGTTACACGCATAAAGCATGTTTATATAGTCCGATTATTTAAGAATTGTTTGCAATAGCAACATTCAGAATATAAACGAGGATGTTTTAAACCTCAGGTCGAAATGCTTAATGATTATTTCGGAGACTTTCAGTTTAAAGTGAGTTTGAGTACATCCGAAGCTTGAAAATGTAAAACCTTAATAATTAACACACTTTAGCGCATTTGATAGTGTTTAAAAGCACATATTTTTATGTCGTCTAAATCATCTTATATTCTACAAACATTTCTCAGTTTGCATTCGTTATACCATTCCAGACAAGTTAGATTAATTCAACAATGCACAGTACTCTCACCAAAGAGATAAAAACATACGTTTGTTACCCATTTTTTAAATTAAAATTTGGAGATTTTAGCAGGAAACAATAGCCATAGAGTCAGCTGTCACTTCCTTTGGTACTCACCTGAGTCTAATAATATTTTTACTATGTTTTATTTAACGTAACAATAGCATAAATTTTTGAAAATAGTAAGGCATTTGGAATAGGTTAGAGATGTTTAATCCAACAGGTGATACGATATTTCATTGGCATTTTGAATTACTCACCTATATAACTACAGTTGCGTAACGATTAACATAGCTCTCATTCTTGTAAACGGTGGGATTACATCTGTTTATTGGTAGTGGCTGCATAACAGGGAATTTTAATCTATCGGTCCGTCTGCGCTACACATACGAAGTGCAGAAGGTAGCATTTGGAATTTGTATGCGTGCACAATTTGACTACAAGCACACAAAATCGGAGAGTTAGAGTGAGAGAGGAGCACCTAGCAATTATGCACGCATACCTGCACCTACTAGCTTTCAGCTTTTAGCTAGTCCCCCAGCCAATCAAAAGCGAGTCTCGTTCCCTCCAAATGCACATCAAATCAGCCAGGGTCTACACTACTACACACACACAAACTATCGTTTTATAAACGATAGCGCGGCGTAACATTAAATTCCCTCCCGCTTTGTGTTAACCGCCGAACACTGATAACTCCCTTTGGATTTTAGCATTGTTGGATCTTTACAAGGTCAGCCTCCACAAACGCAGCAAAGGGCTGGATTATCTGATACAGAATCTAATCAAGGTGGAAGTTATTCAGGAAGGAATTTAGGCTCTCACATGAACGGAAACGAAGTATCAAGCTATACGCCCCACAGGCCCCCTAGTGGTCAAATGGGATCAACTGACAATACGATGAATCGCGCAGGCGGTAGCCGTGAGGGAAGGGGAAATGCTCCGGCGGGAATTGCTCAGGTCAGACAAACTCTTGCTCTACCTGACCTCCAGCTTAGTCACGTGACCGTATACACAGATCGAGCAGAATTGGTCCGTACAATCACCCCTGTCTTCAAAGCTGGAGAAATCGTGGAAATGCTCTTTGAGAATGTCTCCTCTGCTATTGACAAGGACTCAATCAGGTAGGCCTTCTCAAGTCCAAATTTTCGGCTCCTTTTAAAAATTAGCATTTTTCGGAAGGTGCATGCATAATTACTCATTGGATTTAGAATAAAACGAAGACATGAAACAGACCACTTTGTGTTTACGTTGTATTTGAAAAAAAAACAACACCCGTAAATTGTTCACGAGTGATTAACTTAATTTGTGGTAAATGTAATTTCTTTCAAACCCAATTACAAATTAATTTAAACTAAAATTACAATACAAATGAGCATTTCGAAATGGGGTAATCTGAAGAACATTTTCTTAATTTTCAAATCAGCATCGTTTTGATTTAACTCAATTACGTTGGAATGCGTTCGCAAGTTATGTAACTTATTTACTCGTTGTACGTCCAAATATTTTAAGTCTCCGCGGTTCTTAATGACAAAAGTATGTTTATTCATATTTTAAAAGGTCATGTTGATTTTATTTGCACAGATTTGGTAACAGAGTTATTTTTGTATTAAAATTCTTCCCCTCTTTATCGCTAGTCCTTGAGTTGGATATTAAGGAAATAGTTCGGGTGAATAATTATGGAATAAGGAAAGAATTTTGTTTATGCTTAGTCCCTTGTATACTCACACACACGAGTAACGATTGTTTAAGCGTCTTCGAGCACATCAGTTGGTTCCAAGCCCGCGTAATTTGATTCTTGAAAATTTGCGAAATTGTTACAATACCGATGCATATGAAATTATTGCAAGAATTTGTACAAGTGAAAAAGATGCTTAGGTTAATTTCAGTGCCACCTGTTCGTTTGTTTATCAGTAAGCCACAAACTTTTCAGCAAATCATCATTTGCTTACAAATTATACCCTCACCGGCAACTTTTACCACCGGAATTCATTAAGAACTTCAAAAATTGACCACTTCATTTCATTCACCCAACATTTAAAATGTGTTTGAATCGTCATTAATTAAATGTGTAAACGCTTTGTGGTAGGATGGTAAAATCTGGAATGGAGATTTATTTTCTTCTGGAGTATGGATACTGTTTCAATTTTCCACTGTTTTATTAAGAATAAAGCCATCGGTTGAAACGGTTATTTTTAATCATCACTTACCCAATATAGGTTATTAGAGGACTCGGGAGTATAATGATCCCTACAAGTTGTCATAAATCTGATTTATTTCAAATAAATTAAAACGCCGACTTTCTCAGTAAGGTTAACAGAGTTGAAGAATTATTTTGAATCTCCTCAAGATATGCTCTAATAATTCGCATGACGATTTGACAGGTCGACTGATTCCATCTATCGTCTCAAGATGTAAGCACAGAAACTTAAAGAAATTTCGCTAACTTTTCCTTTCTTTTAAAGTGATTTTCACCTTTTTTTCTATTGACATTTACCCATTTTCCACCTATGGTTAGAGAGAAAGATTAACTGAAAGAGCCCTAGAAACTTTCAACTTTTGATTTAAGACTTCCCCCATGTGCAATAAAATTCCACATTTGGCTTAATGCTTGCAGACCTATGTGCAAATCTAAATTTTCAATGGAGGTAACCATATAAGAGTTTCGATATAGCCCTGAGAGAGACAAGGTTGCTATGCTGACCAGGTTCACAAATAGATCAAGTCAATTGCATAGATTGAATGATAAGAATACGATTTTTTGATTCTACTGGTCAGTGGACGCTTACCACGTGAAGATTTATCATTTGATCAAGGTCTTCGTGTGTATTCCTAAGCCGGTTCTCATCCTGCATTTTCATGTTTTTTGTCGCCGAAAATGGAATCCCTTGATAGTCGAAGTTAACTTTCTAATATCTTCCTTTTTATCTTGGAATATGGAAAGATAGTTGGACAGAGTTTTATCTATGTAATATTTCAGCAACCGCATCACCTATAAATGTTACACACTGCTACTGTCCATCTCTAACGTCTTATTTTTTTGAAATTACTAGAGTTGAACTGCGTGGTGCCGCCACAATCCTTGACGTTGCCTATAATGCTCGAACAGTTCCCCACCTTGAAGAGACCTGGGTTCAGAAAATCTGGGACTTGCAGACCGAGTTGCGACAATGTCATCGTCAAATTGAAGCTTTAAATGGTCGTCTGTCACGTCTAGAGAAGCAACGTAGTGTTCTTGATACCTTCGCTGATGGAATGACAAGGAAGACTGAGGAAGAAGTTTTCGCTGCGGCTCTACCTCAACAACCACCACCACCACCTCAGCACGACAGGAAACACGATAAGCATAGTAAGAAGTCACAAGAAGACAATTATGCCGCAACTCTCGCGAAGCGATCAATGTCTGAGGTAACTCCAATATCTGGAATTTTTCAAGTGTCTCCTCTTTTCTACTTCAATTCAGTTTTTGCGCACTTGGATTTGGAATTGGCACGTGTTTGGGTGAAAAAATACTTTGCGAGATCTTGCTAAAATGATGCATTCGGTACACGGTCCAGAACTTTCTTTCAGTAATGTACACAAAAATAGGAGGATCAAAGACAGTTGATAATGACAGGAGATTGGTAGATTAAGATGGTGGAAAAAAGGACTCAATATATTTCCTTTTCTTTCCAAACTATTTTGAAGCTTACAGTGGTGGCGTTTAGGTGAAAGAAGTATCCTCTATTGCTTACACAATTGATAATTCTTATTCACATAAATATTGATTCGATCTTAAGTTTTTTATCAGAGAAGTAGTCAATAATTTTTCTTACCTTATCACTATTTGAACGTGAAAAGGATAAATATCTCCTCCAATATTTCATTTTCCTCATCTTATCTTCCAAAGCATCGACTTTCAAAGCTCTCCAATGGATAATTTGCCCGGATTGGGATAATGCTATATACGAGAGGGAAAGTTCGTATTGGGGGGGGCTGTCATTTTCATTCCCTTTGACATTTATAGAAAAGAAGACTGATAGACATTCAGTTTTTCGAAATAAATTTATTAAATAATGTATTATTTGGATTTCATAAATCAACCCGAACTCATCGCTGCATGCAGTGTAGGACATATGAAGTATTAGTAAACACTTCCGAGTAACTCTTGTTCTTTAATACAATGATTAAGCGCTTGAGTTTAAGTAAACATGTAATCTGAACTGTAGGTACCTAGAACACTAGTCTCACCAACCACTTGAAGTGTGGCAGGTGAAGGGTGAACTGCTACTGCAGTTAAGATATTTGGTAATTGTATTTCTGAAAGCAGGAAAACGACGCTTACATGGGTGCATGAGCATAACTTATTAAAAGATATTATATCATAATAAAAGAGTACTCAGCGCTAAAATCCATTCATAAACTCGCTTCCCTCTGTATGTATGGATGAAGCTGACTGAAAACAAAATTTTCGCATATTTAATTATTAAAAGGCCTATTCAATTTGATAGATGTTGACCTGAGAGGTTGCCAAACACTGGAACTGTGGAATGTATTATCTAAGTGTAGGATCTAGGGATAGCCATTTCCTTGAATGGTTTTTAATGTCTTATCAAAAATAGAACTAATAGAATATATAAATATCCTTCTTTTCTTTCTCTTTCAAGCGTCGATCAAGACGCTTTTCAAGGAACCCAAATTATGGTAGTCTCCAGAATATGGAAGGCGATTGGGAACATGGACAGGTAATCAATATATATCGGTTTTCTATCTCTAACTGACTGTAAATGATTTTGACATTTCTTTTAAATCACCGATTTGTTGCTTTGCTACCGCAAAATTTAAATAACAATCTGACATTTGCTTTGTCTACCTCTCACCGCATACTCGGCTTTTATTTCTAAAGATTCATTTCTTTGTAAATTCATTTCCTTACTTATAGAACATGTCTTAGAGAGGATATTGTTGAGCTTTTCTGGTTGATAACAGCTCTTTTGTCGTTCAGATAATTGCGTCATTTTATCCATTAGATATATTGATAGGATTTGAACTCTCCCAACTTATGAGTAATTCAAATATGAACTCTCAGGACCGAAAATTTAGGCGAGACTTTAACTTGCAAACCGCCATTTTGAAGAATATTCTTATTAATTGTCAAAATAATGGTTTTAGGTACTTTTCAAATTTGGTTGTTAATAATAGAGACTGTACACTTTACCAAAATGTGATCTATTTATTAAAACCTATTGGCGGAAAGTTTAATACATCTCTCATTTTTCTAATCAATGCAAGAAAAAAGCTTAAACTGTGCGTGCACGTCTTTGAGGTCAGATGTCACCGGTTCAGTGCCAATGGGTGTCCAGCCATTGATCTGAATGGCCAACCACATTGGTTACGTCTGGTTAATAAGGCGTCAGGAATTTCGAGTTTCTTACCGGGTCCATGATGATTGTTGGAAAGCGCTTTCTTAAACAGGCCTGGGAGTTATTTCAAATAGCATACCTCAGATCTTATTAACTTAGGAGGCTATTTGTGCTTGGACCTTAGTGCTTAGCTTCCACAGAGCGTACTAATCACGTGTATTAGTCGTAGGAAGAAAGTCGCGTATTATAGACTATCAAATTATCCTTAAATTAAGTACTTTGGTGTATTTTATTCCATAAAAAAGTTGTCACTCCATAATTTACTCACATTAGTGTATTTAATATGCAAAAAGGACTTTTATAGACCATGCCTTCTCCGTCAAAATATATAAGTGAAAAAAACTGAATTAAGAAAATGTCAAAACCGCAGTAAAGAGTACGAGTAAGTACGGCTAACTGGTAGGGTCAGAAGAAAGCATCAACAGTCTCTGGGTTGTTTACATCTAGCCTGGGGTCATGACCTTATCCGCACACATTCCGGGCCTACATTGCACGCGTACTATAGGTTTTTCGGGATGTACAACTTTTGCTAATGGCGGTTAGATTTGTGCGGGGGTTCTAGTAGTTGTATACTACGAAGTGGGGACAAATTAATTCCCTCCTCGTAATAGCGCAGTAGTTGTGCGATGAGTCATCGGCATTGGACAGTTTGATTATTCGGCCTCTTATTTATGTGGCAACATAGGGTGCATCATGAAGAGAATACTTAGCTTTTGAAGTTGAGGGTTTTCAAGGAAGAGAACAAGAGCTTTTAGAAAAGCTGATTTTCGCATATTCGGGTTTTCTTTTTAGTGGATCTATACTAAAGTCTACCTTCAGTGTCCCCTAAAGTTGGTATACGGAGTGTTTGAAAAGTTTCTCCTTATTTTCAAAACTAATTAATTTAATTGGTAATCAATTTTTATGGATGGGAAAGGCAAAGAAAAGCGTTTTCTTTGAAATTCAAATTGTATTTTAGCATTTAGCATAGTATTATATTGTAGAACCTATTTCGACTGACAGTAGTGGTCAGTATTTGCATTGATCTGAACATTCTCGAACAACTGATTCCCGAATTTCATAATATTCGATAAACTGACTCGTTCTTTGATAATTGAATGTTTGGGGAGTTACTCTTCGAGCATAGAGTTTTGAGATTATATTTGTATCTGGTTTTTCAAATACGTTGATATGTTTGGACCTGTTTCCTTCCAATCGAATATTAATGAACACCAATTACATGTCACGTTTAGTATACTTGCGGTCATATACCTGGAAGAAAACCATCTTTCAGAATGAGTTGCAATACCAACTTCCCTTTTATAACAGAAAAGCGCTGGCACATGCCATCAATGGTTTATTGTGGTCAATAAAGAGCCACCTCCATGTAGTAGAGGTAGTTTATGACCATTGAAATATATTTCTCAATTCATGGTAAATGGTATGCACTGAATTACTGTCACAATTACCCTTGATATTGGTTATAATCTATCCTTCAATATTGTAACTAATTACAATGCACCCTATTTCTGTGTTTGAAAATATTCTTAACTGAGTTCATTCGTTAATAAATGTTGTTTCATTCATTAAGTACTTTGTAGAATTCAAGTAATTTAACCTAACATCTGAGCAAGGCATCTGAGGACACATTTCTAGAAAAACAGAAAAGAAAACTGCTAATGGTTGAATCTCACAATTTCTTTTAACAGAACAAATAAACATAACATCTATTAGCCTAGGTTTTATTCTATATATCCTCCTTCGGCTTCTATCACCCACTCAGTTCGAGTCCGAAAGCCACTACAAACTCTCATCAAATTAGGTGATCTTTCTTGATTTCATCCATTCCTGGGACTATTGCTTTCATATGGAAGAGAGGGGGATTTGGTGTTATCGGATGGTTCTTAGCTTCCCTTTCAACCACGCCCCGTTCGCCCCGCCCCACACGTGGTGATGGAAAGGATTATGGTCTGATGAATAGTTAGGAGGCGTCCATAAGTAGGGTGTGATGTGATATGATGATGAAAATTTTCCTCCATCCATCCATCCATCCATCCATCCAATCGTGAGTTTTGAGAGCTTTACGGGATGGAGCCGAATCTTGTTGAAAGGCATAGAATCCTCTTCTTTGGCTACGCCGTCTATTCACTGCGACTTAACAACAATGGCTTGAAGAGTCTCCACGCAGGCATCTGCATCCATATTGATTCTAAGGCTCTAGAGAAGAAATTGAGGAGTCATGATGTGTCCTTCACAACATCACTGTCGTTGGAAACCTCTTGAGCGCATAACAGTTGAAACTTCAGTGAAGTCCGACTGCACATGGCCATCTATCATTATTTCGATTGACTTTTTCATCCTGATGGGAGTTTTTTTCGTCTATAAAAAACTGAGGATGCTCCTTTTCTTCTGAGTGTTTCAATTTGTTTAAGAGTAGTTTTGAATGCAATAAACAAATCTCTTGAGTTGTTTTGTCCACATCAGCTAACGACCTCGTCTGAGGCAAAAGTATGATTTGTATCCGAGGTCTTGATGAACAGCATGCTTTATTGTTCCTTCAGACACTTAAAAATGTTTAGCAAGATGTCGCGCATTGACTTCCCACAATTTTCGTTCGTCATGCTATGCACTCTTCTCACAAATTCAGGTGTTCTGAGTGAGTGAGTCAGCAGAGTGTTGGCAATACTCCTGTTTTCTCTTCATCGTGGGGGCCAATTCATCTCCATTGTTTTTATTCAGTAACTCGTCTCTAATTTTGTAAAGAAAAGATGTGTCGACTTTTGGAAATCTTGCGATTTCTAAATTCCTGTGTTTCGCTTTTAGAGGCACTACTACAGCGTATCTTTTCATTTCATTATTTATAGTAGCATATGTCATGTCGGGTTTTTTTAATCTACAAAAATATATGTCCTCAGATACCTTACACACTCTCTATATACTTATAGGTAGTTATAAAGTTGACGTTCAGATTAGAGGTTTTAATACTGTTTTGCTCTACGAGTTTGGGTCATATCAGATAAACGGTCTTGAGTTTATCCATTTGACTTCATTTTTTTACATTTTTTCTTTTAACTCTTCTTTGAATGTTACCTTGGTTTTGTTTGGATGATGAGTCACGTTATAATAGCACGAAGATGTCAAGAATCCGAATACCTTCCCAGCAATCTAGTAGAATTTATTGTCCCCCCTAAACCTTCAATGAGGTATTAAAACGAATCAATACACCACATTTAGGCTAACGTTTAAGGAGAATTAGATTAAGAAATAGGAATTCCCCCTGCGTGAAACATCACTTTTTGATCATCTGCATATCTGTCATCCTGTACGGTGTTCTTTATCAACAATCTTTGGAGGCTCGAATAAGAAGAGGTGACGTTTGTATTAATGAGTATCGTTGCAGTTACTTCATACTGTAATGAAATACCTGTTGTTATGTGCCCGTTTAATATTCGGTAATGAAACAGGATGCATACTTAAATGTTTTACCACCTTTTTCCATCATGAAAATTGGGAAGGTGGCGAGCCATGGTTTGACCACTCTTTATCATTAGTAGTAGACAACTGTTCAGTGCGGTTGTTAAAACAGTTGTCTCAAGTTAAGATAAGGAGAGAAACTGGTGTTGTGAACGCTGCTTCCCTTTTATTTCTGGGAGTAGTACTGCACCATAATTCTCTCCCCAGTTTGCAATAACGCAAATCCACTGTATTGGGCTGTTATGCAATCCCGTTACAAATGGTGTCCAGTTTTTCAGGAAATGTTGTCAACTGCTACAAAATTCACCTAATAATACTTTAATTACATTTATGTAGCGTAGAGTTTATTTGAAAAAATAGAAATGCAGATTTGGAACTTTTATTCTGCTGTCTTCATGTAATTACAAGAGGGAGATCTTTATGAAAATGCTGAATTCTATTTTATGAGTGAAAGAGATTGTAACCAGATGCATTCCAATCAAAATTACTGGTAAGACTCAAATTCATGTTGTCGGATAATTCGACAGCAAGAAATCCATCTGATGCTCCTGTTAATTGTTTTGTCATTTAAGAGGCTTCATCCTCCTTTTTAAATAATAGTATAAATTTATATTACTGTCCGGAGGATGAAATTTTAATTTGACTCTTAATTTTAAGGTCAGCATTCCTAATTTGAGGTAGCGCAGCGGCGAACTTGTAAGTTTGTCAAATAAGAGGTCGCATGGTCATTAATGCTGTGCACCCCAACCGCACTGGTCAATTCTGGTCAAAAGAGGGATGGTAGAATTCAAATTCCTCCAGCATTTCTTCCTTTATCCATGTAAATTTTTGAACTTATGGTTTCAAACCAATGAATTTTGAATCCTTTTCAAATTCACTTTGCAATGTTACATCATCATATTCCCTTTGGCTTCTTTATTGTTCATTTCAGCAATTGCTTTCAGGAACGTCTCAAATGACATTTGAATAAATTCTTATCTCATTATTCTTGTGAATTAATTAACATCGTTCATAAAGGGCCTTGCATTTTCTTTATTGAACTTAATCGTTAAGAAAGGTTAAAGTTAGCAGCCTTTCCGTACCGAGAAATGATTAATGGAGCGTTTTTTAAATGCTTAACATGTGACCTCTAATCTTATCTGCCTTATTTCTTGCATCTCAGCTAAACAATCAAGCCAACCCTTATGATCCAAGCCACATGGATACCCTTCAACGTTTCCTGACCATGTATGAAGATCAAGCTGAACGTTTGGACAGCAGTCTTCTCTCTTCGAAGGAAGAATTAGACAGAAATCGTGATCGTGCTGAACAGATTGAAAAGGAGTTGGCTGTTCTCGAGAAACGACAAGACGATAACCTGGTTAGGTGAGCGATGGATAAAATTTTTAAATTTCTGAAATAATTTACAGAAAGCATAGTGTTTGACGTGGTAAATGTTTGCGAAAACGAATACTAATCTATCCAAATGTGTGCGTTTTCGCAAAGTGTTCCCTCTTAATTCGAAGTTGCTAACATACCCCAAAATTGTAGAAAAATAGTTTACATCGATGTGTATGTGCACACATTCCTTCGAATATTAGATTCGGCAAAATAAGCGATTTTCGTACGAAAAGTATGCTAAATATCATGAACTGAATATTGTTTACTTCCACAATTTCCGTGTTTACATGCACTTTTATGAACGATTAAACGGAATGCCTTAAGCAAGTTATCTTGTCTGCTGGTAACTGGAAGGGAAAATTTAGTATGAAGTGAATATACCTCTGTGCCATACTGGATTACAACTGAGAACTTACTATAAAGGGGATAATAAGTCTCCTAAATTCATTTATAAGGGCAAATATTTTTGGTGTGAGAAGCTCCACGACGTCTACTTGTTATCAAGATGACTTCCGAGTTATATTTTCCTTCAGTGCGATTTTAACTAGCCGTATTCCTTTCTATTAAGACTTAGTTTCAATGCTATTCGGTATAAACTTATCTGTTGGCCTTGCTTTCTTTTATCCAAGACATTCTCGATTCCTTAATCCTTTATTTGCATGCTAATTTTCCAGCTAAACAGTCACTTTTTCCACTTTAAGTGCAAGTTTAAAGGTCGGTGTACTTGGAGTCCAAGTGCTTTCTTAATTGCTTCATAGTCCTACTTTAGAAATCGGGTTGAGGTTGGGAATGAATAAAAAGCCATTCATAAACCAAACCCGGTTGAAATCCCAACATTGTATCACTTAGCCAGATGATTCAGTAAAAGTCGGAGCCCAAAAAATTTTACGAGTTGACAGATATTGATACTCACTGACAGTTTGAAAGGATGCAAGTCTACTTCAGGCAGTGAAAAAGGCGATTTAAAATTGATGCCTAAAGAACAGTTTTTATCCCCAAATTTTTGTATTTAGGTTATCGTAAGTAAAATATTTGACCCTAATTCCTATCAGAAATTCATAACCTTAAGCAAATATTACAGTGTGAACTAATAGCTTACTGCATAAGGAGGGCAGTATAATTTGCCATTAAAGGTTGTAATTGCAGTTACCTTGTACCTATCAACCTTCACCTCCAGCTGTTTGACTACACAAAAGTGTTAAATGATTCGTATTTTGGCATTTTCACCGAAAACATGCCAGGAGGAGAAGTAATCGTTGTTTATTGCACATTCTTTCATGACGGAACAGGAATAGAAATAGACTAACTAGTAGAGGAAGAAAAAATATGACAGAAATGTGCTTGGTACCTTTCTTGCACATATCTATTTGAGGGCAATATCCACTTGCATAAGTGGATATTTTACCATCAAGAATCCGAGTATTTAATCACTTTACTCTGCTTTTATGCAACCCAGACCCGAAATTGTTCAATAGGTGATAAAACAAGAATTGACCGAAGCATAAATATCTTCGGCGGAAAAAGTGCAAAGCTATTAGGGTTAACATTTGCGAGGATAATTTTGCCTTTAAGTCCTCCGATGTAGCAACATCCATTTTCCCATCTTACGCGATCAGGCGAACTGCCGATGCTACAGAAGGAAAAGAATTTATGATTTACACGCCAATTAAAAAAGTCTTGATATGAAATCTTATGAATAATATTGTCTGTGTATTCTTCCCCTGCTACGAGGTTATATAATCTTTCATTTACTCGTGATTCGGTAGGGATTTTCCTGCACGAAACACGTTTTTTACTATTTTAGCCCCACGAATACTGCCAGAAATAAGAGCAAATTTGAGTAAATTCATTATACATTACCTCAACACTTATGAAGGATTTGTGATATCAAACGGAATTTGAAAAAGGATTTGTTTGGCAGTTTTAAATAAAATGGATCTCAGTTCATTTGAAATCTTTATAAAAAAAAGTACGCTTTCCAAGCAGAGCTTCTGCAACTTACCGTGCCTTTTACCTTATTTGGACTTTTCCATAGCCTCTCATACTTTCTTAATTATTGATTGGGAATAATGTTGGGAAATGCCAAAAGCGTCCATTTTTCGCCAATTCCCAAAGGTTTGTTTCAGAAAAGAAGTCTTCGTTTTTTTGTCTATTTAAATCTTTAATATTAGAAACATCTGAATATTTAATCAGCCACTCTATTTTAAAGACAGCTCTTAAAACCTACGAACAGCCGAAGCTAATTGGTCATGTTTTTCTAGACCTTTGGTTGTTCGGCCCCTTTTTGCAAGCTTGTGATACCTACAAGGTTACATATTCTTTACTTGAAAATTGGATTTCTGTGGAACGAGTTAATATACATATTTTCCATTATTGTTATTCTATTATTAATCCTTTTGATTTAGTTAATGCAGCAAATTGGTGTTAATCAATACCAATGCGACTTATTATATCCCACATACATCGGTTAATAATAATAATGTCTGGTCTTTTCTAGTTTTTCCATGGATCCTTGCTATTCACCAGTCCTTAGTCATTTAGAAATCTAATTACGGGATTGTGAGGTATAGAAACTAAATGCAAAGCTTTTAATAGGTTATCAAGGTCAAAAGAGACAGTTGGACAGTTGCGTGGCTATAAGCAAGGGATTTTTAAAAGCTTTCGAATATTTTCAAACATATTCATTTAGATGTGAAATCTTATTGTCTTCCATCAATTATCCAACTCAATTTCATTTTTATTCTTACGGTAGTACGTAATGAATATTCAGTATCATTTTGCGCCTACTTTCTCATCATTTTAGGACTCTTGTGAGCTGTAATAGAGTAGCATCCAAAGCCTGGGGATTTCTCAGGTAGAATTTGAAACCTCTTACGGAAACAAAATCCAACTTTTTGCACATGCTACTGATTCATCGTAGAACCAAAAATTCTGATATAAACCGGCGTTAGATTTCACCTCTTGTGAGCTCTGCTGAGTTAAACATATTTCTGCAAGTTTCATCTATCTGCTCCTATCTATAAGATGAAATATATAAGCTGAGGTGGCATGGTCAACTCCCCGATTTATTCATCTAATCACAGACATATACTCATCCGGGAGGATCAAAAGATCATCCAAGAGTTCAAAACAGAGTATATAAATTTCGGAATATTAAAAAAATACTCGATGAACTAAACCCATAAATAGAAAATTGTTAAATCAGTGCATCCAGAAATTAAATATAGCGAGACCCCGAATTCATCGCCCACTTTTACTGAACTCCTCCCTATGATTAACATAATTGTCGTGTCATGTTCAGTGCTACTAGGCCAGACAAACTGTTAAGAACGATCTTATTTCAAATGGATTTACATAAACTTTAAATACGCATGCAAGCGACTCTAAGAAGGTAATAATATATTTTAAATACAAATGTTTTTTTTAATTTTCAGAGAAATCAGCATCCTGATTGAACCCCGCGAGGATGGTCCAGTAGACATGTTGATTACCTACGTTGTGGGTCGTTGTTTGTGGAAACCAGCCTATGATATTCGCCTCTTCAACAGTGATGGATCAATGAAGGTAAATGGTTTTCCCCATTTTCTCGCCAGTTGCATTTATTTCGCCTAGAGGTAGGTGGAAAAGTTAAATCAATCCTGTCACTGTATATATACATATATGCAACTTTTTTTCCAACGGTGCATTTTAATTTCCTTCATACAAATGCCAGCTGAATTTAGAGGAATCTGACATTTAAGAGACTTCTTTCAGTTTGACAACTGTTGTGAAAAGGCTTATGTTCAATTTAATGATTTTTAATATACAGAATCTCCTTATTTTTAGATTATATACTATGGTCTTGTACAACAAGCGACTGGTGAAGACTGGGAACCCAGAAGAATGACACTTTCAACCGCTCAGCCAAGTTCTGAAGGACTTTGTCCCACTCTTGGTCTGCAGCGTTTACATTACAAACAGACGTAAGTTGATCCGCTCTCTATTACCCTCACCCCTTCCCTACCCTTCCCAATAAGATTAGATTTATGCTAGTATACTGACGTCAGAGCCTAGCAGATACTACTTATAGTAATAGTCGTAGTATGGGGGCTGGAAACGTTGCGAGTGTGGCTTTGATGGAACTGCACGTTAAAAGCGAATCTTAGTGCGCGCTACAATGTGCATTTAATTTGCTGTGGAATTAGCTTTCCCTATGTTAACCTAACGCATCCGTCCCACTTGGTGTTCATCATTAATAATTTATTAACCACCCATCTGAAATTACACAGTTTTTTGTTATACTACTCTGCTGTGTGTGTCGCATTTTGGTGAAATTTGGAGTTTTACAAACTTCTGTCGGAGAATTTTGTTAACTAGCAAACTTTTAAGGTAAATGATAGATGAAAAGGAAAGCACCTTTGTTAACTTCATCTTTAAATGGAAGTTCGATGGATGGGAGATTCAATTTGCCCTTAAAAGGGTTCCTATTTATACGGTGTACTTCCAGATTGACTTCTGGCTTTTAAAAATTCCCTGAAATTCGACTCGGTGATTTTCGAAAAGACAAGAATACAAATGGGGATATTAAAACTCGCCATACATGGGAAAGGAGAATATAAAGCTTCCATTAGCAGTGCTGGAAAAATCGTGGATTAGGGCAGTCACATAACAATGCACCCTTTTTAGTAATTCTCACATCACTCATTCAAGAGTTGGATGAAACTTTAGAAGTTCACAATTTATGACGTTATACATTTTACACATTTTCAGTTGACGTGGTATTTAGAACACAACCCATCAAATTTTAAGTTCATATGAATAAGGTTAAATTTAATCCCAGGTCCTTGAGACTGGTAGTCAAGTGAATCACTTGGCAAACGAACACTAAACAGATTAATTTAATCATGCTGTTATTAATTTAAATTACCATTAGTTGAGTTAGAGAGATAATATTGCTTAAACGGTAATTGTGGGCTAATGGTTTTTTAAACCATGCTAATGACACTTCAGACCTAAGATGCATTAATCTTAATCGAGCAGGGTTATGTTGCTTTCAGTATTTGGAGAGCTCATAGGAAAAGTTGATATTTCCTCTGTTGTGTTCGGGTTAATATGCCCTTCTGCTAAGTGAGAAATCGCGTTCGATTATAGTCGGTGCGCATTCATTGAGCGGAGTGGCCAACCGCGCTTATTAAATTGGGCTAATAAAGGAATAGCAAAATTCGATCTTCTAATAGGGAAGCGCATAGAAATTACTTTTCACTCAAGATCATTGTCGGAAAATACTTTACGAAATAATATTGGTGGTTAGTATACTTTATTTTCTATGCTGGCTGAGTCGAATTGACGAACATAATCATCTTATTATTAGGAGAGCATGGAGAGACGATCACATACGCCTTTATTCATTCTAATTCGGCTTGGTTTGTAATCTCTTCTAATCTCAAAGAACAGTATTCCGAGGTAGGCATTGTTTGAAGGATAAATAGAGGCAGGCAGCTATCAGCTTGAACATACAGTCTAACCATTGAAAGCTTAGTTCAATAATATTCAGAAATAAGCATGATTTTATGGCACAGAATCATATTTTCCTAATATAAGGATTTGCTCGTAGTATCCAAGATAAGGTTACCCTCGTACTATTTTTGGCTGAATGACTGTGTGTTATTTATCGGTATATTTTGGTGCAAGGAGCCTGCCAGAGCATGCTAACTCTAACTAACCTCGTTTGCATTTCTTTCCTTTCTGCTCCACCCTGATCTCCTTCCTTTGATCACCTCCCCTTTGGCTAACTGCTAACCGCTACAGCTCTCCCCAATCAACTTTATTCAGTGCGCTCTCTGCATCTTCCTCTCTCTCCCGTCCACCACGGCCTGTGTCTGCAGCTTCACGTTGTAAGACGCCACGTCCGCTTCCCAACGCACAGAATGCACACACTACTCACAACGAAAACGGCTCTCATACTCAAGAGGTGAGATCCCCTAAAAATGCACACGCACTAGCTGGAGAAGTTCGAGATTACTCCCTACCCACCCATCCCCCCTCCCTAAACTCTGGATAAGCATCCCTATGATTTGAGCACCCATTATCTAACCCACCCTCCTTCCCGCATAGCGAAGGATTCCATCTAAGGCAGGCTCTGATGGGATCCAAACGGCAGAAGAAGTCGGGAAAGTACGATGCTTCACCGGCTGCAGCTCACAGAACCCCGCCTATACCACCTCAATCACCTCCTATGGACCGGATGTATCCACCGCCAAATGCCACGTATATTCCAGAGCAGGATGTGGCCATTGTTGGCAACTACCTGGTGGCAACTCTGCCAAGGTCTCGTACATCTTCGATGTCGCAAGATAGCACGAGATTAAGGAGATCGAATTCAAGGAGCAGAGCATCGATTTTTGATGAGGTTTGAGAAATAAACATCTAACAAAATCAGCACTAACGTTCATATGTGCGATATCTCCATAGACTAATACCTCATTTCCTTTACTGAATTTTCAAGGGAAACATGAATATTTTATGAAACTAACTTTCTAAATTTAGGTAAAAAATACCCAAATTTAACTAATGTATAATTCCAACTTCTAATGATTTCGTTTTATCAGCTTATAAATTGTCAACGATGATAATTTTGTTTAAAGAAGAAAAATCAATAAATTGATACCATGAAAATAAAATAACAACTTGATAAAAATTAAGTTCTCCATAGTAAATTCATTATATTATTAAACAGTTTAAAGTATATATCTTATTTTCTAACAAGTAATAAGTATCATGAACCAAATTAAGTTGTTTTAACGTATATCTAAAATCCAGAAATGTAATTAGGTTGAGGCCGCATGAACACCTTTTTATTAGCATGACCTACAATTAAGATGAAACTGCTCATTGGCTTGGATTTTAATCATTTTGTCATCCCGTGATCATAATAAACCCCTACAGTGTGTAACGTGGGAAACTTCTCAGTGTTTATTTAAATTTAATCGATTTTTTGCTTTAGTCTCCTCGCATAGGCTCTACTCCTATGGGCACCTTGCAACGGGCCCCAAGCTATGAGACTGGGGGTGGAACTCTTCGTGGTTCATCGATCAGCCGTGCCGCTTCAAGGCAAGCTCTCGGGACAAGTCTATTCTTGAATGCAGCACCTCCGAGCGAACTTCAAAACGCTCCAGTTGGAAAGGCGGCTCCCGCTTCAGTACCATCTGTTGCCACAGTGATCTTTGAGGTTCCAAGGCCACCAGCGCTTGTACCCTGCAATGAAGAGGAAGTTCGAGTCACGGTGGGTCTTATTGACCTTCAACCGACCTACGACTACGTCACTGTGCCCAAACGATCTCTCTCCGCCTTCCTCAAAGCTCATGTCAAGAACTCGAGCAATTTCTACATTCTGCCTGGCCAGACTAACATCTACTCAGACAATACCTTCATTGGCAAGGTAAATGAACCTGGTTTTTAAATCTGTAAACGCACTATCAAAATTCAAGTGCATTCTTGATTGCAATTGCTTCAAATCCAATCCAATTTCATATGTGTGGCCCGGTAATGATTAAAATTTTATTGTTTAACATAGGAAATTACCTGTTAGCCCGCCGAAAATGCATGCTTTGGATGCTGCTAATTAGAGAGTCTCTTGATAAGATGGCAAGCATTAGAATACCATTTTCTTATCTTTGAATTGCAAGTGGTTATGCTTGTATGTATTTTTGACAGAATACCTATTTAGAATTAATTTAAAGCTGTTTTTATCCCTTGGCAGCAGAGTAAAAAATATGCTCATTGCATTACTTGAATATTTCATAATAAATAATATGAAACAAGATACTGACAGAGATCATATTGAATTATCGACAATTATATCAAATCTGACACATGCCGCGGTGGATGAAAGAGCTATCAAAGTGAGAAGATACCGGTTCATAATGAAAGACGAAGAATTCTCCAAAGTTCAAAGAGAGATGCCTCCATCACTTAGTTTTTAATAGTTGTATTAGTGAGTAAGCATGTTCTATTGGCAATGTTAAATACGATTTGATAAGATAACTGGCACGTAGATTTCCTGAAAAATTTCACAAGTTGCAAATACAAACCCATCAAATCCGCAATATGTCAGAACAGTCTAGACGTTCCGAGTATAGGTCGTTTATATTATGCGCCGCTTTAAAACCATAGTGTAAATAAATTCGTTCAAATAAGAGAAACTAAAGAAGGGGAAATTAAAAGATGGTAGATAAAAATTCTCAAAGGGATTAGTTATTTTTGAGGCAAATATTGCTTTCTCTCTATCGGTGACAGAATGAATTAACTCTTGTAGGCGCCTCTTTGTAGCACTTTTGATAATTGATGCTATGATGAAATTTATGAACAGTGTGCATGCCAATAAAGGTGATGGTAAACAGGTTCCTCAAATAGCCTAAGATATAGAAAGATGAAAAGGCTCCTCTCGAGACGGGTTTTCCAGCTCAATTGTGGTAAAATTGTGATATCACAAAGCCGAAAACACTCGGCTCTCTTAACAGCGAAAATAAAGGAAGATATTTTTTATACCTTTTTGGGATCTTTTGTGTCTCCTGTAAATTACTACGATCTAACATGCTACATTCGGAACTTAAGAAAGGAAAAGTGGTTCTACTGTTAGGGAAGGACATTTCTGAGGTTATGTAAGGAATCTATTGCAACAATAAGTTATCTTCTCTCCCATTTGATTGGTTTGAGCTTTTAGGATAAAGTGTAGCTGGAAGGGTACATTTTTCAGGTTAGATTAAAATGAAATACAAATTAGTAGTAAAAATCAGAGAATGAGAAATAAAGATCTTGAAGAACAGCTACGGTTCAGTTTAGTTTCTTAAAAATCCTAAAAATGTATTTATTTATTTAAAACGAAATACGGGACTTTATGCAGACTTGTTAATCAGGGACTGATTAATTATCGATTTTTCACTAATGGACTAAATCCTTTTAGCACTTGAGCATAATGATTACAAATGAGCGTAAATCCTTTTACTGGACTCAAATAGGTAGTTTGAGAGCTCTTAATCCAAACAAGAATTTGCTTGCTTTTCAGTCTGAGCTTGGAGCCGTAGCTCCAGGAGAAGATCTTTCATGTGATCTGGGTGCAGAATCTGGAATTGAGGTGGTCTATCGACCCATGTTCAAGTCGAAGGAGAACGCTTCTGGACAGAAGGCCACAGTGAGTTTCAAACAAGTTATCGATGTTCGCAACACCTTTCAACGACCTGTTCGTGTCATGGTTGTCGATCAACTACCTTCCAGTGGTGAAGACAAAATCAAGGTTGGTAAATAAATATCCATTTGGGAATACTAAGTACATTTGATCTCTAACTGACCACAACTTGTACTTCTAACTTTAAAAGTGCTACTGACTTCAGGGCCAAAATACAGGCCGTGATATCACGTGGATTATTTTTGTAAACAAATTTGACCTATCTTTTTTTAGGTGAGCCTAATTGAACCTAACATCAAGAATCCTGAGAAGTACGACAGAAAGAAACCAATTCGGATGAACAAGAATCACAACATTGAGTGGGATCTTGATCTTCATGCTGGTACATTTAACGAATAAATCATTTTACATATTTGCAATTAATTAAAATTTTATTTTGAAAATAATTTAATCTGTATTCTATAATTTTAGGTGAAACAAAAGAGGTTGTACTGCGCTACAATGTTGAATACCCAGCCGTAGAAGAGTTAGAGGTCAGTGTTGCGGAGGAATAATTAAATTGAAAAATCGGTGTTCATCAGCTTTATAAAGTCAATCATTTCGAAACCAATAAATTACAACATAGTTCCTCCTTGCTATTCTAGAACAACATTTATTTCATAATAGGGCTCTTTTGTTTGTCTCTTCCTTGTTCGCTCTTTTTTCCTTCTCAAAATCACAAATGCAAATAAATGGCAGTATGTCCCAAACCGACTAAAGACGAGAACTGTGTTTGTCTCGCCCTGCTTCTTGAAGCTACTTTGTCTCTCTCTTTCTATAAAACCGCGAGTAATCAATCATAGCGTCTTTAATAATTTCTTGACGCCGGGTGCGTAGGTAACCTCTACTTGCCGATTTCGAAGGAACTATTTCGAGGCGCTTGCTATTTTAATTTGTCACCCCTTTTATCGGTATCTGACAACGTCTTATGTTGTTGATCCTCCTTTTTGCTTAAAACTGCAGTCAATCTTGTCTTCTTGCTTTTCTCTCTCCCTCTTTGCGTCACAATTTGCTTTTTCTCTACCTTTTGATGTCTTTACCTGCATGCCGTGTATTGATCGTGAAGAACCATTCATTTGCCATTTGTTCTATATCCTCTATCTCGAATTGATGCATAAAACAAATTCAGTTTAATAAATCATTTCTATCCTTTATTCTAGAGGAATTGTTTGACATTTCAACACATTTAATAGCTTTAGAATGAGGTGGAAATTGCACTATATCTAGTCTGTGAAATTATTTTGGGAGCCTATACAAATTAGGCTTGAAAACATTCCACTTACAAAGTTAATGATCCTCCAATGGGCTAGCAGGAAACATCAGACTCATCGTTCAGAATACTAAGAGCTGAGTGAAGAGGATAAATCCAATTACCGTAAGGTATAAATGGGAGTTAGGCTAGGAATCAAAACTAAGTAGATCGGTGAACAAGCATCTTCACAGATTACGTGAAAATTATGATACGCAGTATAGAAAAGACTGTTTTGCGTTCATTGTCCGTTGGGCACTTAATTTTAAAATCATCAGACATGAGTGAGAATATGCGTCCAGTAGAGTGCTCTAAGGTGAAAATATAGGGGATTCGATTGAAAACCCTCTATTCACGTCTCTTACTTAATAAATATTAAAAGAAGGTATTTAGCGTAGAGAAGTATCTCTAGTTAGAAATTACTATTTCGCTTTTTCTCCATTGACCAATTTTGATGAGTTACGTTCATTACACGTGTGCCGATGAATGTCTAGCTCGTGATCGCTTACATTACATAAATGGACGTTCCACTGGTCACCGGCACTCTCAGTATATCTAAGAGTCTAAATCTCCGCCGTATATAATTCTATCAGCTTCAACTTGAGATGATCTAAGTTAAGATAGACCGTTTCTAAAATAAATTGGGAATATTTGTAAAAAATCAGTTACTGCAAGTTATAGAAATTATAATTGAAAATAAGGCAGAAGGAACTCAAAATCAACTCTAGAAAAGAGTCTCATTACGTCAATTTTAATAAAATATGATGAAATAAAACAAAGGGAAGTGATGTGAAAATGACAAATGGAGGCTGGCAATTCGTCTACAGATAATGTTGTTTGCTACTCTCCTGACTAGTGATATTTGGGAGAACATTAAATTTTAATCATTAAGAAAAAATTCCCACTAGAAAGAGATTTCCAATAAAAATTGTACTCGCAAAAATATTTCATGCCAAAAATTTAAAAAGAACTCGATCCAGAGCTCAATCAACTTTAAATCAGACGATTACTTCTTTCTCATCACCATAGTTACATGGCAGTAAGTTTATGCTTTATAAATGAAAAGGCATCATTTTAGGTGAATTATGGTGTACCGAATGAGAAAATCGGTAAGCATCTAAGGAACGGAAGGATGAGTCATTTGCACGACTATGTGAAAAGATGATAAACTGGATGAAGGTCATTCGCCAAATTACGATAACAAATTACGTAGCGAAGGTTGAGAATTTACCACGCACTCAATGCCATTACGAACTATCATTCATGATCAACCCGACAAGGCGATGACAACCTACGAGATGATTGCCAACTGAATAAATACGTCTATGGATACTTCAAAGCGCGAATAACTTATCTTAGAATCTGGAGTAATTTAATCTTGTTTTAGAAGAATTATATGTTTGTATAAAGATATTTTAATCCTGAAAATGGTTTCATTTGAAAAATAAATTAATTATTAAGCTAATGTTACAATGTACCCCAAAAATTGCTTTATTAAAATAAACAAACAAGATTACAAATTAAAAAGAACTCATAAAAACAAAGAAGTGAGAGCCAAAATTTTTAGAAGCGTGAGCATTCTAACATTCATTTTAGATAAAGAAGGTATGTCCCGAAACCTTTGCTATTAAGAACTCATTCTGCCCTCGCTCTTGTGTTGATCACTGTATGTGACTAATTTCGAATTAGTCTTGACTTATGGCTTGACGGATATGCGCGTAGATGGCAAATTTGCAAGATTTAGTATAAGAAGGAGATTAATCTGAGAGAAAATTTTCAATTAGAATATGAACTTGAAAATACAGATAATAAGTTTTCGAGTTTTAAACAATAAGTCCCGCTATATTCCGGAGTCTATCAAAAAATGTGCATATAGATAAATACTAAAGTTCTTATGAAAACACTGCATTCAAATATATTTTGACTCAACTTCGAAACCGGCCGATATACATCTCACACTCTCCTCTCTGCTTACGAGAGTTTTCAGATTTATTTGTAGATGATAGTGTGCTCATCTACATATGTTCAAAGATGAAAGAAACTGAAAAGAGAAGAAATAACTTATAAAACTTATGACCAATGCAACTGTCTCCCAGACACCTTTAAAACCGAGTTTCGAATGAGTAGAACATTTCCAATTGCTAAAACCATGAGGCCTCCAAAGAAAAAGTGGCGTCAGTGACAGTGTGAGTTAGGTAAAATTAGTAAATTTTAAGATCAGCGTTTATACGTTATGCAGATCGCTTTCACCCTCTCCAATAAATAAGCTATATGCTTTCTGTGTAATTCCTACCTTTAATAAGATATTATAATGTAATAGACTTAGTGCTAGTAAATTTGAAAAAGAAATAACGTTCGAAGTAAGTATTATTGTCGCTAATATTAGTAAAAGAAAGTGAATTACCCGTTGGGAATGATATTTTGACTTGCATAGTTAGATAATAGGGAAGTAAAGGTCAAAGCTAACATTTAACGACCACAACGGGACTTGAAAAGATTGCCAACTGCTTTTTTGGGAGCAGACATTTTTTCGAGATTAATCACTTCGTGAATGAAAAGCTTTCAAATATACTATGGATTGCCAAGTTTTCGGCTTCTCAGAACTCCAATCTTTCAGCCAGGCATCAGTAAGGAGTAAATCGGAAACGTCAATGTCCATACCTAGAATAAGAGAAGGCCTAAAGAAAATAACGTGTTAAAACCAATAATAAGTTAACTGTTACGAAATAATATTTGGTTATACATAATTGATTTTAAACTAGGATTGGATCTTAAAATGAGATAAATGACTACCTTAATATTATTCAAAGAAAGGAAGTGGCACAATCGTTGAAAATTAATTTTAGTAGTTTTATTCATAACAAATGTTTACTGTTTTGTCTTGCATCAAGATTAGATTTTTCTACCCCAAAAATGTTTCATTAGTAGACTAGGAGAATAAATTATATTTGAGAGAAGAAAAAATTAACACATTTTTGTATTCAATTGTATACACCACTAGGAATTGTCTATTTAAAAAATTCATTTGACCTGAGAAAACAGTCATATAAAAACCGAATCTGATGAAATACCTGAGGATTGAAATATCAAATTCTCTGAAATATTTTTGACTTGTTCTCAAAGAATAAATCTACTATAAATACTGTAAACATTTTGGTGTCATTATTTTGAGTACATTTTTTCAAATTCATAGTGGCTCAATTTGAAGTCAACGGTGAGTATATAATAAACATAATACGGGGCTGCTACCGAAGCATAAAGTCAAATAATAAGCGCTTGCAGGTTGGATGTAACATATATCCCACTCTGCCAGTATTCTAAGTTAAAATACCATGAAAAGTCAAACATTGAAATGCAGCAAACAAATACTACCTATGTACCAAAAAAGAAATAAAAAATAAGAAAGATTTTATCAACAAAATACAGGTAAATAATGCAAAAATTAATAGTCTTATTGTCAGTACAGATGGTGTTTTAGCCTGTTACAATTCCTTAATAACTTGACCTTGCATTGGCAACGGTCAAGCAATATTTTAAATACATAGCAAAAACAGTATGTAAGAAAGTATGATTTCTTTTCGCTGAAGAATAACTAATAGTTATAGTTAATAATGAAGTAGAATATTAAATCTAATGGGATAACTGATGCCGAGATCTAATTTGATTTTATAATGAGAATATATTATGAATGTAATGGAAAAATTACTTAATAGAAAAAATGCTTAAAAATATTAAATAAGTCTAGCGAAACATAAAAAGGAAATTTTAACGCTTTTCTATTTTTATCAGTACTAGTTTAAACATAATGGTCTGATTTAATGCCGTACTAAATTTAGAAATAGTCGGGTTTGAATATGGGAGCGGACTATTATCTTATACTTGGTGTTATTCAAAATGCAACGCTTCACGATCTGCATAAAGCGTAAGTCGATATATCGGATACATATTTATTCGCTAGCTATCGAAGACAGGCTTTAAGATATCACCCATTATTAAATAAGGACAAAGGTGAAGACACTTTTGAAAAGTTCAAATGGGTTTCTGAAGCCTATGAAGTCCTTAAAAATCCCATTCTCAGAGCACGGTATGATCGATACGGCGAAATTGGGCTTAAGCACGGTGTTCCAGGAGATTTGATGAAACCTGTTAAATATATCTACCATGCCGATCCATTCAAAACATTTCAAGATTATTTTGGTCACTGGAATCCATTTGAAGGTATACACCCCTCGTAAATAAAATTAAACGCCTTTATACTGTAAGTTAATTATTCTAAATTCCATTTTAGAAATTGATGAAGAAATTTCCTTTGAGATTTCTCAGAACTTTGGTCGTCCAGGAGGTTGTGGTCAAATTAAGAAAGCGGATCCTTTAATATTTCCACTTCAATTATCTCTGGAAGAAATTTACAATGGTTGTCTCAAGAAGGTGTCTGTTAAGTATAGGGTTAGTTTAATATCATTTTTAAATTAATTTACACATATCGCAATTACCTGTCATACATTTCATTAACTAGGCATTTGATAGTGACTGTCAAACAACAAATATAAAGAAGAAGTCATTGAATATGGTTATTCAACCAGGTTTTAAAGAGAAAGGACAATTAGTTTTCACTGGAGAAGGTAACCAAGGTGCAAATTTGATGCCTGGTAAGAATTGGTGTTAAGATTTATCTTGATACTAGATCTTTATAAGTTTCCTCAATAAATTAATTATTTTTCAAACTGATTTTAAAAAGAAAAATTAATTTAATATCTCTTTGAAGCTTCAAAAAATGTTATCTTAATTCAAAATCTGCCTCAAAATCTATTCATCCAGTGAACGACAGTAAAATACTCAGATACTGATTTATACATTCCGTTATATTAGCAAACCCAAACCTATTGACATTGTGAAAGTGCTAATTTGTTGCATATAAACCACTGATAGAATCCAACTCACTTAGGTCACAAAACTTATTTGAGAATTGAGACATTCATAGTTGATAAAATGTTCCAATTTTACCTTTTTGGAAAATCATATGATATCAGATTACCAGAATAATCTTACATTAATCTTTCACCCAGTTTATCGACTTTCTCTAGGTGATATGATTTTTGAAATTACCGCTTTGGAACACCCCTTCTTTCGACGTGAAGGACTGGATCTCTATCACACGGAAAAGATCCACGTCGGTCAAGCACTTCTTGGATGTGTTGTAGATATTCGAACTCTAGATAACCGCCTTCTTCACGTTCCGATCACGAATGTTATCAGGTAAATCATTTTCTTAAATTTATTTCTACTGAAATAGTTATCAATAGCATTCACAAAATATTTTATTATTCTTAACTAGACCCGACTACGTAAAGGTGGTTGAAGGTGAAGGTATGCCGAATCCCGACAATCCCGAAAAGAAAGGAAACTTACATATCAATTTCGATATTATTTACCCAGATAGCCTTTCGAGACAGGAACGCATTGATATTGAGTCTGCCTTATTTAGAGATGGTCTGCCTCTCAAAGTGTTTACTTAGGTAATATTTTGGAACTATGGTTTAGATTTTAATGAGTCATTTATCGTATCATAGCCCACATGCATATGCTGTAATGATACAAATAACTTAACTTTTAAGGGTAGCAATCAAGTATAAGTTAGTAAAATTGAATAGGGAATAAATGTCGGATTTTTATGGAATTTGCCACCGTTCAAAGTCTATGATTTCACACAATGTAGAATCTATTGAACCAACAATATTCAGCTCGTTCTCTGAAAAGTAAAAAGAAGCCTTTAATACATGGTTTGTTTTTCTCATCCAATCCCAAGTAATGTATAAAGTTAGGAAGGGACCTGAAATCGAAAGCTGGTTTATTGAAGAATGAATTCTTAAATTATAGCACGTCATAAGTTTTTATATCCTCCTTACTGTCTCACTAATAATCTTTTGTCATTTTTTTGTCTTTTAGGATAAATTTCGATGATCATGGGCGAAGTCTTAGTTTATAAAAGAAATTTAAGCTCAAATTAATGTTCTATTTCTTTTAACTTCTTTCTTTCAATTTCCACGGAATACACACTTCCTTGGTTGTATCGGAATCCGCTTAACAACGTATTTTATGTTGCTGCTTTCAAAATTTCTGTTATTTTGTTAAGCAAAGTAATACTGAAAATACAAAAATGCTTTACGCATGTTTTATTCATTTAATATTTAAATAATTATATACTTAAATAAAAATTTAATTAATATATGCTTCAAGCATTTTAGGAAGGGACACATCTAACTGAAATTAATCAATTTTGGTTGTTAGTCAAATTATATATTATTTGTCATATGAAAAGAAGAATTTCTTTTAAAAAAATTGTTTTCCTTTTTGTTGAATGTACATAAATAATATATCATTGAACATTTTTATTGGTTTTTGGGCAATAAAAGATAGGTGGAGAAGTGAAATTGTTAAATCACCTTGTTAACCGAAAATGATTTGTTTAACTTGGTATTAAATTATAAACTGGTTCAAATTGAGTGAACTCAGCTTACGAAGGTCTGCTAACTTAAAACTGTCAGCTATCTCATCTCTGCTATGTTAAAACTGTAAACTGCAAAATATTGTGGAAAGTCACTTTCACTTTCAACTGTTGGAGAAAAAAAATGAGTTGAAGCCGCAAGACCGACCAAACTTGATTAAAAAAAAATACTGGTGAATAAGCACTGAACAT
Source organism: Hymenolepis diminuta (assembly GCA_900708905.1). Classification (NCBI taxonomy): domain Eukaryota; kingdom Metazoa; phylum Platyhelminthes; class Cestoda; order Cyclophyllidea; family Hymenolepididae; genus Hymenolepis; species Hymenolepis diminuta. The sequence continues at coordinate 185,299 of CAADRB010000022.1, forward strand.
CATAGACAGGCATTTGCTGCAATCCAGGGTACGAACCGTGAAATTTGAAGCGAGGGGCGAAAACTGCCCATTTAATAAAGACTGTACAATCCGAGTCAAAAATTCAAATGAAGTAAGATACTTCATCAGTATCTTTTTGACCCCTCCCCATATATCACTGTCAAACCCTCCGTTATTCTATGTCACCTGATTCCCACAATTAGGAATCGTAAATATTTTTTTATTACCGTGGGATATAATAATAAACAAAAAACAAATCATTCGATGTGATGCACAACTATTGTTATATTATATTGGAGAAGAAGATGAGGATACAATTAAAAGATTCTAGTCTTGAAGGCTTAGTTTTCAAACGTTGAAGTGAAGGAATTGAACTGAATTACGCTTCTCCCTATTTTCTGATGGTCTTCTCAGTTTAATGTATTTGAACTCTCTTTTTTAAATAGGCGTATATTAAAAATTTTACAAAAGGTCACATGTCGAGGCCCCAAAAATACCCCTGATATCATAAATGTCGCAATCGGTTGCCGAGATTTCACATGTGGCCTCAGACTCCCTGCTATCGCACAGGTTATGGTCATTTATTGAGGACCCAAAGTTAACTTTGGATGTTTTTCTAAATGGACTATATATGTACTATATCCTCTTGTAAATTCACACATTATCCATTATCCACATTCTTTCTCCCTCTTCTGGTCTCTGAACAATCTTTAAATAAACGTTCCTCACCACTATCTTGTCTTCATCGATCTTGTTCCGTAGTGAAGATCAGAAGTAATAAAAAGGGAAAAGCTGGTAAATATACGGGTTTGGGAACAAGACAGACAAGCTCTTACACAGTAAGGTGAAGTCAGAAAAAGAATCCTATTTGTTTGACATAATTACCTGTTACATTAAAAAGAACTGTTATTAACAAGAACATTGAAAATTTCAGAAGAGTAGTATTGTAGATAATTTATTTCCAAAATATCTTATTAAGAAGCTCTTCGTCCCCCTTTTAATCTCGTTATTTTCATATAACCTTCAAAGTATCAATTTGGTCAGATAAGCCAATGAAAGCTAATATAGGAAAAAAATTTTTCACATAGAAAACCTACAAAGACAAAGATGGTTAGATAAGTTGGTTAAGCTTTACTCTATCGGAAGGATGCTTCAATGATGGTTTCTACCTCAATAAAATTTGTCAGCTACGCTAGAAATCATTCACTTCCGAACTTCAGTCAGTTTTCCTTAACAGCATGCATCTGTTCGTAATTTTTTTAAGGGAGGCATTGACGCTCTGCAACACTGAAGTCCCTGTTTGGCTGGATTTCCTATAAATTTACCTCCGGTGTATTTGAGTTCACCCATGCTTTGGTCGTGTTATATTTTTAATCCCCATTAAGTGATGCTAACCCATATTTTCGCCCATTCTCTATTGATGAAAAATGATAAGTTTGTTATTTTTCGGTAAGAATAAAATTTAAAAAGGTGTACATTCAGAAATTAGATGCTTTATTAGGAGTGCCTTTCCACAAAGCTCATTGTGAGAAAACGATTTAAGGTGAAGATTGAAGGAATATGATTCATTGCACATATTCAACTAATCTGCTTAAAATTAAAGTACACACTGTTAAATTCATGTTTAAATTCAGAAGATCATGTTTCAAATAAGGAAAAAACACTCAAAGCTCAAAAACTTGGGACTGAGTCAGTAACGCAAAACCTAACACCGAGGAGAAACAAATTGCAATAGCTTTTCACGAGTTTACGATTTCTGCTCCGATCTTGCTTTATCAGGCGCCATCTCAGAAAAAATTAATGGTTCTTCACTCTAGACAAAGTTTCGCATCTTTCATATGATTTTAGACATCGAAAATAAATCGCTAAAATGTTGAAAAATAAGGACTAGAAACAGTCAAAAGATTTGATCAGAGAAACGAATATTAGGAGAAATGATAAATTAAATTAATAAGCAGCAAATATTAATGGCCATGAGAAACTCTTGCACTAAATATTGGAAGAGGACAGTTATTGAAAAATGAGACCTTGGCAAATATTTTTTAGTCCGTTTAAACAAAAGGGATCAAAGATGCGATTTGCACAAAGAGTACGCAGTTTTAAATGTAGTATATACGGAGTGGAGGGGAAAGACAAAATGGATTGCTCCAACCGCCACTTTATCCATAAAATCGTCATTTCTTATGATTAGGAGAAATGGTTGGAGAATATCTTAATCAAGGAATAGAATCTGAACACTCGAAGTAGCGAAACAAGAGATGAGACTGGATTGGATAAGAGAATATAATAAAGTTGAAATATCAAAAAATCTTATTTTATTTGAATTTTGTAAGTTACATCGATTTTCTTGTTTCTCTATATAGTCAATGGGAAGGTAGATGAGACCAAAAAACACATTTTAAACATATCAGAGAATTACGAAAGACGAATTGCCCAATTGGTGTTTAAGTAGGTATTACATCTTCGGCCTGATGACTAAAATTTCCTTTTGAGAATCTTCTATGTCGACAAATACCTGATTTTCTGCGAGGGAGATCTAAAGATGCACACTATTTTGGATATTCTGCTAAAGAAAAAAGTTAACTGATAAACACCTGGATGCAAAGTGATGAGAATACTCTAAAATTAATTAAATAAATGTTCATAAAATGAGAATTTTGAAAAAGCTCTTTGACGAGTATAAATTTAATAAATTTATTTAAACTTAATTAATAAATGATAAAAATTCGAAGGAAAATAGATTTAATTCAACCAACTCCTCTTGTTAGAAAATAATGCAAAAAAAATTTTTTTCGACAAAAATTATATTTCTTTCTTAGTTTAAGCTACATTTGCTCTTAAGTATTTTTTATTAAGCATTACAAATGTAGCTTCAAATTTTCCCAATAAATGATATACAGTGCAAATGAACCTTCAGAGCTGAAGTTCATCTGAATGCGGGGTCCCTAAATATCTCAAACCGGTGGGTGTCTTGGAGAAAAAGTGTCGATCACTACTCAATATTCAGGAAATCATCAACCTTTTGGAGCTTTCATATTTACAGCCATACATCATCCTGTCCAGTTCGTATATTTTCGTATAAATTATGAATTATGCATCTGATTAAAAGAGGCAAAAATAATACTTTAAAACAAAACATAATATAATGGTTTTATCACTTTCCTTTTTGATTACTTATTCCATGAACTTACATTTTAGACTTAACGAGGTTTGACTACTTTCTTCCCAAAATTGAACCCACCGCCAGTTATTTGACAAAAAAATGCTTTGACGCAGCTTATGTTAAACAATTAATCATAACTGATGATAGTCAGGTTACTTTCTTTTCTCTCAGAAGGATATATGCATATTTTATAATATATTCTACATTCTGACAACGCAAAGATTGCAATATTTTATCGTGAAAACGCATCTGAATTCGGATAATAATAATAATAAAGCAGTCGAAAAAAATGTAATGAAGGGGAAATAAAGTAGAAACTGAGAGTAAAATCAGGTTATTGTCATATTGATAAATGAATCACTAATTTCAAGATCTATTTTTAGGATTGCTGAATAAAACCATGTCCAGGTGATCTGCGTCGAATGACCAATCGATTAAATTGAATGATTGTATTTTAGTTCATTTTTTTCCTACTGGACTGAATAGCAAGAGAATGGTAGCTTACCTGATCAAGGTGAACTCTATTAATGTGACAGGAGTAACAGATCAACTGGTCAGTCAGCTCTGGGCACTATGAGCATGGATTATCAACCAAATAACTGTCTACTGAATCTTTGAACACAGAATGTTATGCCAATAAGTTTAGACTTTGAAGCATCAAACCCTGATTACTTTGATGAACCAATCATCAATCTGATAGAAGCTTCTAATTACTACAATCAACTTCCTCACATTTCTGTTAGCTAGTTCACCGTTCTTACCTTAAAGTAATTAAAGTATATAGTCTTATTCAAAATAGTGATAACGATAGAAATACAAATTCCTTGCCCATTTTTAATTTCATTAACAATCGAATTCCAAATGCATTATTCTGAAATATATAGAATATTCAGAAAATATTTTCTAATCTACAAAGATTGACTTCCCTTATCAAGTTTAAAATAGAGTTCATTGTTTCTGGAATTAACTAAATGGAAAAAACCGAAAATTTTTAGACTGCGTTACTGCCACGTGATGACTCATTTGTCAGCTCAGCCCAAACCTTCACAGTGTGACACCAAGAAGACAAAGCCAGACAGTTACTTTATGGTTACTTTATTTAACGTTTATGCACAATTTCACTGTCACGCAACCAGTTAAGAATTGTATCCCAGCTCTCCTTCCTACAATCTTCAATTCCCCCTCTCCCTTCTTTGATATTATCTGATCCATCTCAACTCTCGCTTTTCACATTTAGAAAGGGTTGTTAGTCTCTAGGATCACTTTGTTTTAAGGGGGATATCTCTAAGGGTAAAGTAGCTTTTCCGAAGATTAATGCTACTTTATTAGAAAGCGAAATAGTTGAAATTTTGCAAAGTTTGACAAATGATTACTAAGATTAATTATTTTCATAATGTAATTTTTAATAGTAATGATGTATTTGTTTGGCTCAATTCAGCAAAATGATCAATTATTCATAAGATCGAGCAGAGTTAGCGTTTCTAAGAGGATGATCTTAGCTCAACTGCGTAAAGTTGTTAGATAAGAGATTTGTGAAATTTAAAATTGTAATGCCGGGCAGTACTATATTATATGGCATGTATAATATGCTAATTCACGGCAAGAGTGTAAAATGGCAATTTTCATCCAAGACAAGTACATGATTCAGAGGATAGGGCAAATTTTTAATAAGAGGGATATAATGGAAGAAAAAATTCAGATTATCAAGGCAATTAGTATTACTATATCATTATTTTAACTTTTGAGGATTTTTGCTAAAGGTTTAACCTTGAATGGATTCAGTGAAATTTGATATGTTAAATTCACAAAGCTCCTCAAGATCTTATAGAATCATCTTGCTTTTTCCATCATTTGAAAAACAATGGATTTAAGTGGTAAGATCAGCTATCCTAAATCGTGAGTGAGAACTTGAGCAGTAATTCAGGAATGAATTATGAAATTTGACTTTGGCATATGAAGCAGGGAACTACCCTCTTTAGTACATATCATACAGTTTTAATCCTAGTAAAATCCAATGAAATATCATGGACTTTTGAAACCCTGATATCATTCTAAATATCTTTTCGATTCTCTCCTCTTTATGTCTTCCTGCCTTTCAAAAGGTCAAATACAAAAGTAACAGCACATTTTCTACTGAGCTGAGAAGTGAAGAGGCAAAGCTATAAAAAGTTCACGCACCATATTTATTTCCTCACAGCTTTAGTTTTGCGTCTTCGTGTACGATTGACACAATGTGTAGTATAATAAATGAATGAATATATTTATAATAAGCATTAAAGGAGCTTTTCTCTACTCAGTTTTGGATTCTGGATACCTATCTTTTACTTAATAAATATTTTATTGCTTTTTATTCCGAATTCCAAACCTCGTGATTGGTTCCTTGTCCTTCGCAGTATTGCTCATCCAAAAGAGCATATTTAACTCAATTTGAACTAGTTAAATATATAATTCCTTATGTTAAACTCATTGCTCTGGAAATTTTTCCACCTAAATTGTGTAAATTGAAAATTAAACTTTCTAAATTATAAATATAAATTAAAATAAATAGGCCTATTCTAGAACTAAAGTAATTTTGTTTTAATAAAGTAATTGAAACAACGAGGGATATACAATCTGAAAATATCCCTCATATCAAATATAATCTAGCTTTAATTAATCAGAGATGAACTTGACCGTCAATCGTCCTTAAAAGACGGTAAAGATAAATAGGAGAATTTTTTAATTTAATTTCATTCTTCAGATGGTTTAAGAATCTAATAACTTGTTGTGATTAAATTTCTGGTCAGAGCATAGTTGAACCGACTTGTTCTTCGACTATTCAAAAAGATGGATGCTCGGCAATTGCCATGATATAATTCTTCCAATTCAACTCGCTTTTTCTTCTGTTTGATTGCCAACCTCCTCTTATCTTCGAACGTCAGGGACCAGATTCATACTGTTTTACTTTGGAATACAACTTCTTGCTACGACAAACTCTACCACTAGTAAATTTGATTTTTCTTCATCCTTTAGAATCATCTCTCTTTACTTGTCCTGCAGCATATTTTACTGCTCTGAGTGCTCAGATAATTTTTCTTGATTAGATTAAAACATGTTTTTTTAGCTCCAATTACTAGTTGTAAAACTAAGTAGTAAGCATTATTTCTTAAAGATATCCCAGAGCTGTCGGTTTTATTATATCGTTTTTATTTTAATACTAACATAACTGTTGATGAATTAGGTTACACATTTCTGATCACTTCTTTGTTACTTAGAGGTTGGTTATCAAAATTATCTATATTCACTTTCGTTGCAGCTGAGGATTCAGCTAATCAGAAATTTTCAAGGTGATATACTACATGATAGAATCGAGTTACCGAAGATACTGCTTTAGTAGCATAAACTCATGAAAAGCATAGCTCAATTAAGATTGTAACATTCAAGCTTTAGACCACCTGAGCCACATACCTAAATGGTAAATTGACGAGTTTAAATTAGGACAGTAGTGTTAGGGAAATTCAGAGAAACATCAAATCATTTTGTTGAAGTGTTTAAAAGTGCTCGCTGAGAACTTTGGACTCATTAAAGGCACTCAGATGAAAGCTGGCACTCGAGAGAAAGAACAACAGATGTAGAGGTGAAACATCATACGCGCAATTGGATTTTATTATATAAACCCTGTTTATTGACTTAAAGTGTGCATATTAGGCTATTCGGACAAGTAAATATAAAGCTACAGCAGTAAGTAAATAGTTTGGGGGAAAGATAAGGGGGATTTGGATTCAAAATAATCGCTTCATGTTCTGAGCTCGAAGAATATTGACAGTTGCTTTTTCAACAGACCTTTGAAAAAGACTCGCACTAGTTATAAATTGATATTCGGCTGATGGTCAAATACTTCAATCAGACTTAAAATACAGCTGAGTGAGCAGAGCCAAGTGCCAATTTTAATTTACATTAAGTCGGTCAATAGAGATGGCTATGCAAGTTGATCATAAAAGGTGGGTAAATACTCTCAGCTCAGAGCACTGCAAAGTAAAAATGGTTTTAAAATTTTTTTACTGGGGTTTGTTCAAAGGGACGAAGAAAAAATTTCCACTACTGATCGTCGCAGAAAATAGGTCATGGGCATATTCAGGGTTTATGACTCAAAGTGAGGGCAAACGCTAAATTGAGAACTATCCGGTATCGTTTTTACGTTTGATGTGACAGGATTAAATGTGAATTGGGCCATCACGTCTGTAAAACTGTGCAGAGGCTTCCGATTTTAAATAATTTTCTGAATTTGGCTAACTTTAATTGATATAAGAATTGCATTTATTTAATTCTTGTTTTTCTGAAGTTGAAAGTGATCCAGATGGGAATGATGGTGGGTTTATTTTATTTTGATACAAAAAAATAAAGAAAAATGTGAATTAGACAAGTTTTATTGAAATAATGCTACCCGTACTTTGTTTCAGACTCTGGTGGAAATAAGGAAAAATTCAAAGCACTATGTCTCAAGGGCAATTTATTAACCCAGTGGTAACTAGCAATAGAGATAAAAGTGTTGGAGGCCAAATCACCTCCTGAGAAACGACTTTATTCGTTCTTTTATTAAGACTCATCATGAAGATAAAGCAAATGAACATAGGGATCAAGAAGTAAAAAGCACAAGTGATGAGAGTTAGTAGCCATCTTGTCTCATGGCCACAAACCGTCCACCAATTGCGATCCCATTTAGATCTACACTGAGCTCATTGTTCGACGTCCCTATTGGTTCACTCAGCCTGCAGGCGAGCGCTCCCGTTTGGCTCGCTAGATTGTGGGCCAACTTATAGCATGCTTTGTGGTTTACACAATGTTAAGGATCATATACCACATCGTGAGATGTATCACGAAGTAAGTTATGCACAATACTATCTTGAGATGGTAGGCACTCACTCGCACTAATAATAATACTTGTTAATAACAAATGTGCAGTATCACTGACTGCTCACATCTTTAGAACATATATAAATTGCAATATATTAGGACCCAAAAAAGGGATAATATCTCTATTAACTTTAGTAAATATTTCCCTTGAAAAAAGAACATACTTAGCTGAATGTTTCCTTTTCATATTGAGTTGGAGTTGCTGAAACTATAACGTCTTACCCCTTTCCTCTCCTATCCATTTATAGAACTTGGGCATTGCTGTTAGGATTTATGTTTGACCTCTACTCTTTCTAGCATTTGGTTATTTGTAAACTGATTAGTTGGCATTCAATGGAGCTGGACGTAACATTCTTCTAACTGCTTTCTTACTTTGCATACGCCGGATATTTAAATTAAAGACTCTTCTCCAGTATTTTCTCATAAGTACATGCTCTCAGATCCCATTCCCGATAACGCACTGATGATAGCCAATGCTTCTCGATTACATTAAAAACCATAAATCGAGTTCAAAGTTAAGAAAATGCTCTAAACGAATATTATTTTCGACAGCATCCGTTTTTTGCAGTTGAATTTATTATGGACTTTCTGTAGCTCGAATAATGGTGACAACCACTGACTATTCGAAAGGAAAGGTTCAATACATAAACCAGAAGATCTCATCCACTTTTTCCTTAAATCTTTGGCTAATTAAGATTGCTTCAGTTGTTTTGCTTCATTGAATAGAAATAACATTAGAAACACAAAAATAGACCGGAAAAATATTAGTAATCCCTTAACTGATGTCGGTCCAAGTAGTAAGCAAGAAGCCCACTTCGATTTTTAGTAATAACGTCGGATATTTGTACAAGTAATTTTGATCGAGAGAGGAGAAAGGGGCCCATTTTTCATACAATATTTCATACAATAGAAATTTTTTGCATTCTTTCCTTAACATCACTGTTAAAACTAGTACGTCTACTGCTTGCCCGACTGTGGTTATGAGAGGATGGAATTTGCATTATTGGGACAGGTGGGGAAGAAATTATCAAAGTATGACCACAAGGGCATGTTGAACAGTGAGGATTGTCATTTCTTACAATTGGAGAATTCACAGATTCACCACTCTTAATAGAATGGGTACCACTGTGACCACAGGGTATATTACTTGGTATTTCGTTGGGACAGAAATGTGGTCCATCATGATGCATGTAGTTGTGTCGGTGGATACCCATATCCCCAATGGTTCCATTTGAAAGAGGTGAAGTGTAAGTCCGAGCTTTGGAGGGATGCTGACATGTATGAAATGTTCGCTCAATGAGTTGGTTCTCTTTGAAACTAGAAGGAGGTGATTTAAGGGGACTATACAAGTTGATTTCATCTTCGTCTTCACCAGGAGCAATGTCCAGAGGATCATGAGCCCTTTTGCGTTTGCGTTTGTTTTCCCGGTAGACAATATAAGCTATCATACAGGCCAGTATTAGGAGTGTAAGGAGAATACCAAGTCCAATGTGAAGATAGCCGTAAGAAATATTTTCTTTACCTACAGCAGAAATGTAGCTTAAGTTACTTTATTAGCAAAGCACTCGAGATAATAAACGCCAACGGCTTTTTCCTTAATTAAATTAAAAACATTATTAGCATTTATGGATCCTACTATGCTAAAAAAGTGCCAAAGTTACAGAGTACGATCTCTTGATGGAGATCGCGCATCCCTCGGTTGATTTCCCCCACAAACATGCCAACTTTATACTTTGTTGAAAATGCTCTTTATGCCGCTCTTGACATCTTCACAAACCAAACAGGCCCAAAATGTAGTTATTGATTCGGCGGTGGTTTAATATTCAACAGTCGATCATTCAGTAGAACGTAATATGGTATATGACCAAATTACTAAACTATTATACTATTGTTATATAACGTTTTTGAGGAGAAGAGAGTGGAAAGAATTAACTCTTACTGTCTAGTCTTGAAAATTAAGCATCCTTCAATTAGATGTTTGATATTAAAATACGCAAATGGTAATGAGTTTGGAAGACTGTTGAGTGAAAAATTGCCTTGGATATCAAAGTTTAATGAAGTAGGGAACTAGTTCCAATCTGTTTTTTAGTAGTAAATGGGAAAATCTGGAAATGCTTAAGATAATAAGACCGGATGATCGCACCATCCTGTCTTCGAAGTTACGAAGTGATAAGTAGATATAACTGACTCTTTCAGTTAATGACAACAAATACTCCTGGCAGTTTACAACATATTCAATTAAATGTCACTAATTTGGTAAAATTGAGACACTTTCCCTTTATATACAACTCAAATCACTACGAAAGAATGTGAATTCAATGAAATCAGGATGTTTCTGGATCATTTCAGGCTTACCCAATCATAATAGACCGTGCTTTACACTCTATTAATTATATTTATGATTTAAAAATTCAGCAATTTACCGAGATAAGTATTTCTAGTAACTTTTCAGAAGAATTTCAATTTTTGGAAAAAGGAAATGAAACAACTATATTTCAATGCACGTACAATTTGTGGTCTCGTCTGAATTATCCGTGAGAATATGGCGATCCTTGGTATATGTACCGCAATTGGGAAATCCGTTGCATTCCAATTCCTTTGGAATGCAGTGATGGGAATATTTACACAGAAAACCATGACATTGGTCTGAAAGACATAGTGCAAGAAAGGTACATAAAATTTTCTGTATTTAGTAAATGTCAGTGAGCGAAAAACGCTCTTTCACTCCAAAACGAATTTTGATCTTCGAAATAACTTATTATTAATTCTCAATGTGCCAATAAAAGAATCGCATTGCATTCCAAGTTGTGTATATAGTTTAATTCTACCTTATGCAAACCTCTTGCTATATAATTTCCTTCGATAAGATGCTATCTTTCTTTAAACCTGCATTTTTCTGTTGCTGTCTATTTAAACTTAATGGATGCTAAAGCAATTAACCAATGAAGATTAAATTAATTTCGGTTCAGTTCTCTAACCACCTGAATTCATTTTCCATTTTCTCTCTTCCTGATCTTTTGCTCAGCCACACGAATTTTTTTCCTCCTGCTTTTTAATCTGGTGAAATTTGCCTATTGAAGTCTAACCAAAAGTTTAAACTTGTTTAAAGCTCGTGATAATTTAAGAAAATCGTTTAGTGCACGGATTTTTACAAAATACTGTATCTCATCTCAACCTTCGAGTTAGTTTTCATTTGGGAATCTGCTGATTGGTCTTTTATACGTTGTTCGATATAAATTCTCTATGAATATCACGGGCGAAATGAACGGATCTACAGGAAGTGAAGACGAGGTAGGCTTGACCACCCAAACCCTTAAACACGTGCAATCCAGATGTCCACTTTCCATGAGTATAAATGAAATAGACCTGGGTTGTGAAAGTGGTTAATTGAAATTCAAATACTCGTTCATGAAAAACCGTTATCCAACGGGATTTTTCTCAGTAGACTTCAACACAACGGTGTCGAGTACCCCCCAGAAAAAAGCCTCAATGAATACAAAAAACAGAATATACTTTTTCTTTTCAGAAACTATGCATCAACATTATACGCTTTTTTCGATGAAAAACAGATATGATTAAAACAAGTCCTGGTCTGACTCCTTCTTTGATGATGAGAGAAAATTATTCCTTTTGATTAAATTGAGTTAAAAATAATATGACTGAACATGCTTTAGTAAATAGATGGAAGTCAATAAACTGGCAATAAAATATGTCGATGTGGACATTAAATGGTACACCAACAAACATAACTCAAGGTAGCGGAGTCGGAACTTTACATTCCACAGATGGTTTCCAAATCATCCATCAGAGTTATTAGAATTTTAGAGTACTCAGATCGTGACATTTTGATGGTTAATGTGAACGCAACCGTTTAAGGCGATGGTGACTAATCTTTTAATTACCAATTTTGGGAGACTGTTACTCAAACAAATGGTCTTTTTAATTAGTACACTTTCTCAGAGGTGAAAAAATTCAGTCTTATCCCTGGAAGTTAGATTGGATGAGTTAATTGCAGCCATATCCATATTAAGGTGGCGGGGAGCGTTATATGAACAACAATGCATCTGAGTATAATGGACTCTGGTAGTCTACAATAAAGATATGAGATTATATTAGAAATCACTTACCATTTGCTCCAAGTGGTAATAACTTTGTCCATACAATTTTAAATCCATTAGCTCCATTTGCGTCTTTATTTGTAATCATACTAAAACAACAAAAACATACCTCTTAAATTAAACTTAAAGTGATACTTCAAACCTGAAGGTTTATTTAAATTTTCTTATTTAGCAATCCCCATATTCAGAAAACTACACAGAAAGGTAGATGCATTTCAAATTAGTCAAACATTACAAAAGTGCGCTTGACTTAAAAGTGTTGTCGTACAATTTACAACAGTTTGTTAGGCTGCTGAAAAGTATTTTATGATGATTTAAGGTCATTTGAAATTCATAATTAATCGTTTAAGTAAAAGGAGTAGTACAAAAAGACTATGACACTCAAACCACCAGTAAAAATAGGTCCAAGAAATTCAAGAACAGATGGAAGGAGATTGATAACCTATCTACTAGGCGTTTGTTTGTGACAGAGTGACAAACTATCAGCTTTTTCCAGTTTATTTTAAACAGAAAAATAAATTTCTTTGCACTGTACCGGGCAGAAAGTTACTTACTTTTTTATAAAGGTTCTGAAAATTATAAAAATTTTGTTTGTTTTACTAAATCTACCACAATTTTTGAGTTTACGCTCTGTTTGATATCTGATCCTCAAGCACATGGAGAAAAATGTTTTCGGCAATTCGATTCAACAAAGCAATAATAAATTGTGCGTTAAAGCATTTAAGTAGAAAGGAAGGATTATTAAACCTCTCTGTGGAGAACCTCGAATTTCCAAACCTCATGCATTATTTAGACTTAACCAATGTCACTGACCATTCTGCTTAATGGGTGTGCACCGATGCGGACCGAACCCGTGACCTAATCTATTGCATATAAGCACAATAATTGATGCGCCACTGGTGCATACAATAAATTAATCTTAAAAAGATTATAGAGCTCTGTTACTTTCCGTTATCAAGCATTCCCCTTTCAGACCGGGAGCTATTGCAATTTTCCATTCACCAACTTTCCCAATTTTAGCTTCCACCAACCTCAACGTACTCAAACGTCTCAAGCTGATAATGAACCGATTATTATCCACCCACGAGAAATTTTTTTTCACTGTTTAAGGTCAAAACATTAATATTTCACTCTTTCCATTTGGTCTCTTCCATAGCAACCGATTATTACCACCTCACAGTAAGACAAAAATTAGCAGGTTTAATAAAGTGAAATCAGTTAACAGAAAGTGTGAGAAATGATAGAGAGGAGGGATCAAAGAAATGTCAAGTGCAACGTTAGGTCATCATGGAGTCATATTTCATTCGATTTTTTGAATTGGGTTGTAAAAGATTTACTAAATGGATATTTCAGGTTCAAAAATTCAAATTCCCTTGATTTCAACAATTTCATGTCTACTATACCCAGTGACTACTCTTTTAATCAAGATGGTCGGCCTTGTCATTTCAATTCATTATTCTTCTAATGGCTGGGAAAACAAATGATCTTATTCGATATTCAGCTGCTTATGGTCCTAATATAGGAGATATGAGATAGCCAGAATTGTTTACATAATAAATTATTTCCTTTTACTTATTTGACGATGTCTAATGTTCACCTTGGGTGGAAATATTGCACACTTGAGTTCTTCTGGAGCTTTTATTCAGTTCACGTTAGATCTGTACCCCTCAGTCACCAATTATTCCAATATCTACATTTCAATTTCCATCCATTTTAATTCCTGTCTGTCTATGTTAACAGGCCCACTTGATCCCAGACATAAGTGTTCTGTGATAACAACAAGGCATAAATCAGCGAAAGGATACCTTTTCACTCGAATGAAAATGAGGCAACGCCTACAGTTAGAAACGTTTCGCTAAAATGTTTTATTTTCAGTTGAACAAGCTAAAATTAACTTTATTTCTGACCAAATAGCGCATTTATCGCCAGTTGGTTCGCAGCAAACACACACAGCAAACTCCGCAATAAATTTTAGCCCCCAAAAATAGACAATTTTATTATTGTTGTGAAATTTTATCTCTGATATAATAGTCTATAGTATGAAAAATGGTCTTAAGTTAAAAGAAGTGTAATGAAAATGCTACTGAGTAAATACTTTAAACTGACTAATTTTAATTTATGACTATCCATTTTACGGCCTCTAAAGCTAAGCTCAAACGGAAAGGGAAGAAAGGTCAAGTCAAAAAGACCTCAAAGTTCGATTTTGAAATCGTTATTTTTTCCTCCTCATGTATCAAAGTTTGAGAATAATCATATTTAGGTCAAAATACCTTATTGTAATTGAGGTTTTCTTTGAGACGTAAGCGGAGACTACTGAAGCAAATCCACAAATAGAAGAAACAGAGCGCAGGGAATCGCCCTCCTTTATTCGAACCACAGCATTTTTGCATTCTAAATAATATGGATTTGTTTAAATATGATGCAAAATTCTTGTCTCACGATTTTAAATCTTATAAGAGTTCCATTCATATTGTTGTGTCTTTAATTCACTATAAAAAGCCACAAAATTAATTAAAAATACGCGTCTACCTTTAGTTGTTCCCTCCATGGAAAGATCAAGAAATTGCAGTAGAATTCCCTCAGCCTGTTCATTCACACTGATTGTCCGTTCACAGTTAAGATTCTTCGGATAGGAATTAGGATAATTTGGACTTTGAAGGACGCCTCCGGATTCCGTTACGTTACCTCCGTCAGAAAAACATAGCGCTGAAACAAAAGTAAACTCCATTTTGATTTGGTGTATATTTTACAGGCAAAAAATTCGTTTTCTTTGCAAAATTTAATGCACAATTTTAAATACTGATGTATAGAAGGAGTGCTCCCTAAAAAGATTTGAGCAAGCGAATGAAAATCAATATTATTAAAAACCACACATTAGACTGAACATAATGTAATAACAATGGAAATACGTGGATAGATTGTATTGGATGAGGATAACACATGAATAGCCGACAAGCTAACAAATTTTACATGTTCTAGAATAAAATAGGGGTCAGAAGTGACCAGAATTGGAGGCTGCTACATTTACTCCATTTGAAAAGGCCGTAATTGGTATATTTGAATTTAAGCATAAAATCTATTGAGGAGCTGAGAAATACATGTTAACAATCTTAAACCTAAAATTCCCACATTGCTCCAGTTGTAGTTAAGACATCTTTGTCCTTAGAACTTCGTTTCTTGAGATTTTCGAGAATGTCCGAATTTCGTTTAACTTTCGTGGCACTGAAGGAAAATTATAATGGTTATCGGTTTTCAGGGACAAAGCTTTACATTCATTTGCATTTTCCTATTATCATCTGGACCAAAGTAATTTTCTTGGAGAGGGAGGTGCACATTCGAAATGATCAAGGTTAAATAATTGGGTTATGTCAACTCCATCTATAAGGTTGCATATCCGCTTTTTCTTCTGACCAAGTTAGCAGGATGAGACTGAGCTACATTAATTTTATCATAGGCTAATAGCTTATAACCCTTAATCGGATGCTCGCATAAAAGCTGCCACTAGTGTTCATCTCATAAGCAACTGCTTCTCCAAAGGGCATGTATTTTCACTTGAGCATACACTAATCGAATGCGGCTACAAACAATAGCTCTGTCTGAAGGTATGCCACGACACAACAGGGTGATTTTACGCAAAATGATCAAAAATTAATAATAACAAATAAAATAGTAATTTCAATAATTATTACTATACCTGCTAGTCTACTTTCCCGTTATAGTAAAGACATTTACGCAATTCGCAGCTTGGCATATGATATCGCATATGCCGCGACATTTAATTTTCGCTAATGCGAGTATTCAATAACACATACCTTAATAAAGTGTGTAAATAAAATAACTAAGGCCATTCCGACTTTATCTAAATAGAACGGAAATGAGGATGAATAAATAGAATATGTGAAACAATTCTCATTCGGATGAGAAATGTTTACTGACTGATGTGTTACTTTATCCAACCCTCTGTTTTTTTTTCATTACTGAAAATTAGCCATAAGAATATATTATCAGACATATATTTGAGTAAAATAGTGTTCGGTAACTACTAAAGAGATATAATCGTCAAGGAGAATCCTTGAAATTTTAACCTCCGAGATACTATTAAGTTAATGCAAAACTTGTTTGCATAAATGGCGCTTGAAGATCAACCTGTCACCGGAGTGATGGCAATGTCGCATGGATGTCATGGGACCAGGAGTAGAGTGTTTCCTCATAATGATAAGGATTCCGGGATTTTGTTGAAGTTTTGCCACTGAAACCATTATTAATAGCCAGTTGATATAATCGTTTTAATGCCATCACTTTCACCGACTTAGGTATGTCAATATAACAAGTTGTCCAACACTGAGGTTGCATTAAGACTTTCAGCTTATGCATACTATCTGCCACTGGTGTCAGATGAAAATATGAAAGGAAAGAATACGCATATTAATATGAGACATTGTTTTTTAACAGGCTGTGTGATCTATTTTATTACATTCTGATATACTCACCTAAAACTACTCACTATTATCTCCTGGCTAGGAACGTGCAGTTTACACAGAAAATTTAGATAGGTCAAAATGCCTTTTATAGTCTTTGTGTTATTACTCATAACAAAGGAAAGACATCTTGAAAATATGTATCACTGAAAACGTCGATGTCACTTTTAATGAAATAGAAAAAATAGTTAAAATTGAGAGGTAGATGAAGAAATTGGAATGGAAGAATTAAAGAAACCACATTTAATTGGAATTAGAGCTTCATCCAGTTAATTGTATAAAGATATGATTTTGTAAGATATTAACCAGTTTCGGGTCACATGAGCAGACAATTTGATGTCAACTACTCAATTACAGTTTTGTGTTTGTAGTAGACTTATTATTTGATTTAATTAAGGGGTTGAATAAGTCCATCAGTCTCCTCTGATTGTCCCTATTCTTTAGATATCTCTTTTTCAAAGCAATTCCATCAAGATTTGGGTTCTTTCCTTAAAATAAACTCAATGACCTTAATCAATTTTGGGCTACGCCCTTGTCTAAAATGCCAAATGACGAAAGTGTCATATCAACTCTCTAATATTATATTTCTGCTTATAATCATGTTATTTTATAAGTAAAACGCTTAGGAAATATAGTGTGCGCTCAATTTTGAGTAAAAGTAAAGTACACCATCGATCGAATCTCGGGGAAATAATTGCCTGTGATTATCTTTCACAAACGAATGATTGTGGTCCGATATAAAATTTGCATCCATCAAAATGCTCACTGAAAAGGAATTAAAATCCAGATATTAAAAAGGGACTTACTAAACTGTATGAATTTCCATTCTTAAGCAACCTTTAATGGAATAAGATATTTCACAGCAGAAAACGGAAGTGCAAAATATTTTGACAATAGGTATATTTCCTACCCTCAGATCTGGAGAAAAGCTCAAGCCTTGGAAGGAATTGGAATTTCAGTTGAAAGCCAGTAGATGTGGTCCTATCATCCGAACGGAATGCAAGAAGCAGATGTTTTGCTGAAGGACTGGGTATCAGAGGACCAGGGATGTAATCTCCGCAGAAAGAATGTGTTTTCCGAAATTCCTCAACTTGAATAAGGGGAAAATCATTAAAGGCTCGTTCAGTCCACTTCTGTTGATTACTACTGCCGAATTTTTGCAGCAGTCTCACTTCATGGGTAATTTCATTGAGCAATTCAATCACTTCAAGATAATCCTGTCAGGCAGAAGACAGAAAAACAAACCACTCAGGCTGATTTAATTTCAATCCAATTTGTGAATAAAAAAACAGACTCAAAATTTTTAATATATTTTATATAAATATAAAAGGAGACAAGATTATACCTGCTTGCAGTTAGCAAAATCTTTGTGGAATTGACTGTTTCTAGTTAAAGTTTCCTCATTTGTTTGAAACGCTGTGAATGAAAGACGAATGGATTGTTCGGGTTCGAATTGGAATAGGTAAAGGCAATTAGAGTTGGGTGGATATGTATCGGCGTAAAAAGGAGAGTTCGTCCATCCGATTTGGCCATCTCGATAGTCACTACCTCTATAGATAAACCAACACATTTTTGGTGCAGCCATTATTCCTGGTATCCCAAAATCTATAAATGAATAGGTAACAAAACATAAAGACTCTAAATGGTTCAAAGGATTAAGACCAATCGCTCGATCTCACTAACTGACCATAATCTCACCCAGAGACTCCTAAGGGAAAGTGAGGAATTCAACTTTGGTTAGGCTTTTTGACATCTTGACTTCATTACTTATTTCTCTTTGATCCCCATGTCCAGATGCCACCTCATGATTAAGACTGAGAAAATTAATTTAGTATTGCTCCGAGTAATTATTATAATAATGAAAAACGTTGATTTAATAAAATTTATGTAGTGATGATTATAAACTATCAATTCTCACTTAATTGTTTATTACTGATATGCTTTAAATCACTGTTAAAGCACGATTTTCTGAATTTCTTGGAATAGGCTCTAATTACCAAATCGGAAGGACGCAAATGAACACTTGCGATTCTGAATTTTTTTACAATATATTAAGATTTTTTGTTTATTTTGAAATAAGCATATCTCAAATGCTACCTCTACTTTCACTGTCAGTAGACACTAATCTTTATCCGTCCTCCTTGTTATTTCGTTTCCAGTTTTTGAGTGCTATAAGTTTCAATTTGGGTGGCAAAGTTAAGAGTATGATAATCTTCCCCACCACTCCCTACAAAGGTACTCTTTAACTGAGCCAGCCTGCATATATATTCATTGATAAATATACCAGGGAAAGGCTACTTTAACAACTGTGGAGCATTCACTTATAGTTTAAATGGAAGACGAACAGAGATGCTATATCCTTTTTTATATAGTAAGACTCTTACATACTGTAGTACCTGCTAGGAGGTTTACTTCTGGTGTTATGATATATCCGCTCATTAGATAACGCCGGGTTTCAGAGAAGGTTAAGACAAAATCCTTTATTGTCTAAATAAAGGGATTATATAGGAATATAAGTTATCTTTATCTTGTTGATGTCCAGAGATCAAATAATGCCAAACTGATAACAGTTTTTCTCTCAAATGAAAGTCGAAATGACAGGATCGATGTACACCCATATATCAGATGAAAAATATGGGGGACTTTGAGACAACCTGCGGGAATTGATTGTCCCGAGACAAAACATAAACACTGCGTCTATGAGCATTGTTTAGCCGGTTATAAATTACCTTTTGATTAAAAAAACCCCCTATAGTTCAAGTTTCAGACAAATTACAATTTTTCCTTGTTTGAATACGTTTCATTTCGTTAACTCATATATTGGGATTTTCATCTTACTAGGACAGATCTGTTTAGATTTCTGCATGGATGTTATTGAGCTAAAAGAATTTTATTCTTCGTTTAGCTTCAAGCAAATGGGTCAAAGTTGCCTTTTTCAGTGAACCACATCTCAAACGGTCCTAATTAATGTGTCTTTAATGCAGGTCAGCCATGAATACCACTTTATTGACCCAATTAACTGACTAGTAAAATTATTTAAAAGTATCAATTCAAAGGAAAACAACTGAACCGATATTAAATCCAAATTTCCCCCGTTATTCGAGGTGGCAGAAATTCATCTTTTGTTGCCCTTAAGAACAAGATAATTAAAAGTTGACAACTAATGTAAAGTGTTCAAAATCGTTAAAACGCATATATCTTGAATTCTTCCATTTATTTCATTGAGATTATTTGCCATTTAATTCTGGTTGTTTTTATACTTAACAGTGATTCTCGCGATATATATCATTCTCGAAAACGGACGCATTCATTGATTTTCAGTAGTATATATTTACACTTACCCATCACAAAAAGAAGGAATAGAAATGATTACTCTAATGATCAAAAACAAAATCTCTAATAAATTTTTTATTGCAGAATTCCACAGTCAGGCTAGTTAAAGCTTCAATATTTTATAATGTACACAAAACTTTGTTTGACATCTTTCTTCATAATCAGTGTTAAATTGACTCCTAGGACCTGCTTGTAGCAGATGTGTGTTTACCAGTTAATACTAAGTTGACAGTTATTTAGACAGACGGGAAAAGAAAGCCAAATTCTTCTGTATATTACAGTTTCCAGAACAAGAGACAAAAGTGATTGATTTTTCTGATGAGTCAGCCGAAATTCCAGGAGTCAGTTAGTGTTAGCTGAGTTGAGTATTAGAGCTGAACCGCATTTATATGAATTACTTAGCAAACAAAGTGAAGATAATAATTATACGTGAATCAAGACCTCTTAGTTTCATATATTTCATTCTATATTCAGGTCAGGTAATTTTAAAATACTTAACATCGATTAGAAGCATTTACCCGCATACTTGTCTGTTTATTTTGGTGTAAGTATTCCTGGTCTACCTCGAGAACAACAATACTATCTACCCAATTAATTTAGTAGATAGGATTCTCGAAAACAGTCTTGTTTGTTTTAATAGCTGATTTTGCGCTGGTGGCGCAGTGGTTAACGTGCTCGTCTGAGAAACGGAGATCACGAGTTTAATGCCAGCCGGCGCATACTCAGTGAGCGAAATGGCCAGCTATACTGGTCAGGTTTGGTTAATACAGGGGCTGGCAGAATTCGTGTTACTCACCAAAGGGGCTCACTGATGCTATTCTCTATACCAAGATGAGTATCTGAAAAAGCTTTCCAACTTTGGCTTTGAAATTATTATTATTATTATTTGAGTACGTATACGAAATGCATTCAAATTCGATTTCAGTGTGTCTCATAGAATTGGTGCAATTCTTTCGAGCAAGCAGCAAAAATGAATTTTAAACAAATAACTCTCACAAAATAAACTCAAATTGATAGAAAATTATATCAAACTGAATAAATCGGTTCTAATATTTGAGTACTTATCAACTTGCAAATGGATTGTTCAAAAACCGATGTAATTTTTTGAAAAAATTCAATATAAGGTCTGTAAAAGTATTTCATTTGCTAAAGGTACCAATCGATTAAATTCTTCAGTGAAATTTTTTAATATTTCAGTAATGTAAAATAGAAGATGTCGACCTTAGGATATTTATTCATCACTTTATTGAATTTATATGAATAATACTTACTACATATAGTTGGGTGCAAACATTTTCGATAAAATGGAGACTTAGTCTACAAACTGTGAATGCCGAGTTCTTCCCAAATATGATGGATACAAATCATGGTTAGTACTTGCCATTCTTCAGGATTTGAAGAATCAACTTCTCTTTTGTCTCAATTTTCCAGAAATGATGTTGGCATTGTGATAGGTGACCTTTTGAAAAGAATTTTAAAAGACAAAACAATCTAAAAACGCAGATTATTGACGTAATTGGAGTTCGATGCGTTTGGAGTGAAAGAGGTAGTTTCAGCAATATTTTAATATTTCCAATGGAATTCAGAAGAAACACTAAAAGTTGTGCACTTTTGCTTGCATGTCATAGCAACAAACAAAATTATTATTTTGAAAATATCTATAAAATTAATTTCTCTCTCATCCTTGCTTCATAAACTTTCCTGTAATGAGATACTTATAAGTGTCTGGTGGAAATTGAAAGTAAATTTCGAAATCATGATTGTAATGTTTTCTTCTCTATGTGCATCTAAGTTGACCTGACTTCTCCTAACCAAACAGCTTACCGTTCTTCTTAATAAGAATGGTAACAGTGCTACCACCAGGCCATAACACTTCTGCAGTTTCAGATGCATCATGACGAGTCCATTTATTTAAAGATCATATCTAGAATACGGGGTGGACAGTATGATGCACAGCTTTTAAGTTCCAGTACTTTGAAGAGAGAGTCCTGTGAGAATTAATGATTACCTTTTCTGCATTTTGAATTCTTTTCTAATATTTTTTTTGCTGAAAAGTTTATTCACAGAAACACTTCCCTTTATTTTGTCGATAAACATTGAATTTGGAATAATCAAATGAAAGCGCATATATGGCAGCGCAAAAATATACATTTCTCTTTAAAAATTTTTCTAAACGTAGTCTCCATATTGTTAGTGATAAAGAAATAGGTGAAGACGAAATATTTGAAGATTTCTGTTCTTTGAAAATATAAAATATTAAACTCACATTAAAACAAATCCTAAATCCTCAGTACTTCCTGAAAGTTCGTAAAACTGGCATAAAATGTATTAAATCAAAGAGATATCGAATACTACTCGAAATCAAATGAAACCGACCGCTATGTTCAAATACCACCATTAGCCTCTCTTTTACTGTTATTTTGGGCTAAAATTTGACGGAACAATTTCAGAAATCATGGGAAATATGAGAATCAAGAAAAAATTGAAATTTACTTTAATTAATCGCAAAATAAAAGCAGAAGGCAAGATCTGATTATTCTATGATCTCATTCTGAAGATAAGTCCAATGGGTTGCACTCCCAAATAATGAGGAGGAACAAGTTTTCAATAACGAAAAATGAAATGACACAATTTTTTCTATATCATAAAATTTTATTCGATGCCCTATTTACAGCTCTAGCGGCATATTTTTTTGTGAAAAGCAAAATAATGTTAATCGCACAGTTTAGAAGTAAAAAATTCAAAGCCGCAGTAAGTTTATGTGATTTCTACCAACGAAAAAAATATGCTGAATTCCACATATACTCTGTGCAAGCCATGAAGATGGAAGTGGCACCATTAGTCCATTCCATAAACATTTGCAATTTCAAAAGAATCTGTTCTTATTTTATCGGACTAATATGCGGGGATTTAAAAATAGGTGTTCATGATTATATACATAGAGAGTGTCTAAGGTATTTGAGGAAACTTATATTTTTTGTAAGTTAAACTGACTCGATAGTAAGTAATGTATTTTTTATATCAGAAGATCTCTTGGCAGACACTACTGAAACTAATGAAAAGAAATGACACACTGTAGTAGTGTCTATAAAAGTGAAACAGGAATTTGGAAATTGCAAGTTTTCTAAAAGTCTCCACATCTTTCGTTCGCAAAGTTGGAGACGAGGTGGTGAACGAAAACGATGGTGATGAATTGGTCCCCACGACGAAGAGAAAATAGGAGAGCTGTCAACGCTCTGCTCACTCACTCACCCAGAACATCTGAGTTATGAGTGAGAAGAATGCATGACATAGCATGATGGACAAAATCCTAGAAAGTCAATGTGCGACGTCATGTCAAACCTCTTCAAATGTCTGAGGAAACAACCATATATAAGGCATGTTGTTCATCAAGACCTCGGACGCAAGTCATACGTTCTTAGATGAGGTCAGTTGATGTGGATAAAAACAACTCAAGAGAATCGTTTAATGCGCGTGCAAAACGGTTCTTGAACAGATTGAAGCACCCAGAAGAATAGGAGAGTCTTTGGTTTCTCTGAGACGGATAAACTTTCACCAGGATGAAAAAGCGAATGGAAGAAATGATAGATGGGTATGTGAGGGCGGACCCCACTGAAGTTTCAAACGTCATGCGTGCACGAATGTTCTAACAACGGTGGTGTTGTTAGCAGTGAGGGTGGGGTACATCATAACTCCTCCATTTTTCCACAGGATCTCCTCCACAGAGTCAATGCAGATGCAGATCAGGTGCAAATACCTATGTGGAGACTCTTCAAACCGCTGTTGTTAAGCTGTCTTCAGTAGATGGCGTAGACAATGAAGGGAGATCCCTCTATGTCT
>CAADRB010000022.1:209501-222089 GCA_900708905.1 Hymenolepis diminuta
TAATAAGTATCCCATAACTCAAAATCCTCCTCCTCTCTCTCTCATAGAAGCAGTAACCCAAGGAATGGAGGACATTAATGAAGACCACCCGGTCTGATGATTTCTTTTAGTCAGTCGCTTTCGGACTCGAACTGAGTGGATGATGCTCAAGACGGATATATAGAATAAAACCTAGGCTAATAGGTATTATGTTTATTTGTTTTGTTTTTGCCTTTCCACCCTGTATTTATGTATTTATGAATTAAAACCTTCATTATTAAAAACCGATATCCGCAAAACAATGTTTAAATCTATGGAAAAAAACTTTGAAACTGGTACACAAGGACGCAAGAAATCTTTAATTCTATCTCTTTTCTTCCTTCAGCTGTCATATTTACGGCAATATCTCTTTCTCATTTGTATCGTTGATTTGAATTTGACCAGTCCATTGTGTTACTAATGTAATGGGCTTCACAATATATGTATAAAGAAAATGAGTTTACCCGAAACAAATTTATAATATACACGGAATCGGACATTCATGTAGGACTGTCCACTGGCATTGAATCGTAAGGCAAGAGCTGAACGAAGTGAAATGATGGCGGAGCTGTCCACGTCGTCTTTAGTTTTGATTGCATCCAATTTGTCTCCGCACCAAATTTGAGACGGTTGGGGCAAGCTTGCTATGCTATATGGAGCTGCTAAGTTCCCTTCCAAGAGATTAAGATCAGTGAATGATGAGGAGCTAATGGAACGCAGGGTAAAGTTATCAGTGTTCTCCACTCGAGATCCATAGACGGCTAGAAATCCATTAGAGCATCTGAAAGGGATTTATGTCATCATAATCGTACGGATTAAAGATTGATCGATTATTTTGACATATAGAAATTTAATAGGCAGATAAATACCATATTTCGGCTTTTTCTTTTTCAGTAAGCATTCTAAAGTGCATTTAAAAATTCCTTAATATATGGAAAAAATAGTTAAGCGTTCTTGCTTAAGCAAGCATTTAAAGCAATCCAGAGGACGAATCATGAAACCTGAATTTTGGAATCTTAGTCACTCATTTAGTAAATATTGTAAAATCCGAGCCCAAAAAATCAAATGAAGCAAAATTCTGATACCTTGACGTTGCTCTCAGCACCTTTTCTGTCCTCTCCCCTCCTTCAGTTAGCTGATTTCAATTACTTTCCACAACTGAAATCGTAATTTTCTGTATTTCTCTGAGTAATATTAGTAATGGGCAAATTTACCATTAATAAATTTAGATCTGCACAGTTTATATCCAAATTAATTTTTAAAAGAAGTAAAACATTGTTGATCCTAAGTCCTTTGAGGACGGCATTTACCGAACGTGAGTAAAGGAGTTGCATCCTGGGGTCTTCAGTATAGGATTCAATTATTTTGTCCATTTGGACCAAACGTCACATAAAATATTACTTTTTCGGGCAGGTTAAAAATAACTTTCAATACCGTATTCTCCGAAGTTAGGAAATGAAATGGAGAATTCTGCATACCTTCAGTCGTGGTTATTATTGGAGTTGAGATTTAACCTATAACCATTATTTTTATTGTGATTCATAACGATTTACTGCCTTCCTATTTCAATCAGAATTTTGCCCTAAGACTTTATTAACTATGCACTGTGGGCTTTTCATAGAAAAATAAGGGTTTTACGAAATGAAAACATCAAAGAAGAGCTTGATAGTTCGTTGGGTGGTCTTACTTTTTCTCATTCCTATTAAATGGAGGTAGATCAACGAAGTCGAAGCCAACTCGGACTGTTTCAAGGCGCTGTTTTTCATGCCTTCCTAGGAAGTAGAAGGTACAGACATGCGAAGGATAGAGAACAGCGCTGAAAGAAAAACTAGGTGATTCCAGAAGTTCATCCTTCTGCATACCATTGAGTCCATTCCGCTCGCTTTGAATTGCGAAATCACATTCTGGAAATATTGCGAAAATGTATCTATTTCACCCAATGATGAATATACGTTATAGATAAAACAATTTTGATAATTTGTCTATATTGTAGATATTTTAGAGTTTTAGACCTTATTTTTCGGAAATGGAATGTGAACAAGGATGACAAAATAAAATGCTGTTTTTGTGCGTTTATCATCCGTTATTTTTAACTCATGTTAGAGGTCGGTACGAACGCTCCATTGCTTCCGTTTTCTGATCTGTTAAGTGTCAAACTCAAAAGTTGTCACCGATTTGATTCCTTTGTTTTTGTTCGTTTGGTTGAGAAAAGGCTGAAATTAAAAACTCTGAATTTAAACAAACTTGGTTTTTAGTAGTTAAAACTTTGACAATGCTAATGAATATTTTGCATGATAAACTACTTGATACCGTCTATTCTGTGGGGATTTTGCTCTAGCCCGAAGACGTCTATCAACATCTGGCGATTAGAAATGACGGACTGGCGATAAAATCTTCACTACGGTGTCCACAGACGGTTCCGTTGTGTGTTTGTACATAGATACCTAAACGGGTGTCTATCATCCCGCCGAGACTCCTATAACGAGACATGACTGACGTCCAACGAAGAAATTTTTTGTATATAAACCTAATTTACTAATTAATAAATTGGGGTGGCTTGTCTACCACCTCCGAACTGATCTGACGACATGAGTGACTTGACTTAGTACATCTATTCGATCAATGTGGCCCCGATAGACCTCCACGTTATGACAGATTTAAATTAATCTGATCCACATACTTTATACTTATTGGATAGGTATTTGCCCATGTCACCGACATCACATTGAATAATTGTATTTCTAAAAATTTCTCTTATATAGGAATGCCAAAAATGAGTAAGCTCAACCTTTATACTACTTAAAAGTGAAAATATTAGTAACATCATTTTACACTGAATCAGAAAACAGTGGGAGTAATTATGTATTGCAGTATGGACTATGAGTGAAAGTACTCTGCTAAAAGGGTCTGAGTTTATCACATTGAGAAAAGTGCAGTAAATGGAAGGGAGACATGAAAGGAAGAGCAAATTTCTCTAACTCAAGGAAAATAAAAAGTTGCTTTTTCTTTACGCTAACAAGTTTCTTCGACGGCAAATTGTGTATATTTCAACTTCTGCGAGTAATCGTGATTTCGTAAATCATTGTACAATCCTGGCAAACATGAAACCTTCAATTTGGATCATAACAAATTACCTAGAAGATTTGACTTATGTTTATCAACTTTGTTGCATGAATGTATGAAGTGGGGAATTCATAGCACAAAAGTTTAACATTATTCTTGTCTTCCGTTGTATTTGTTCTTCTGGTTGTTGTTAAATTCGACACCAGCTTTCCCTGGAAGATTCATTTAAAATCCGACATTGATCGATTTGAATTTTGAACCATTTCAAAAACACGCCAGTGACAAAATAAACATACATTCAGAAAGGAAATAATTTGCATTTGAAATACATGAAAATTCACAAAATTCGATTGAGCTATTTTTCGATTAAATGATTTCCATACGAAAACGACTATTCACCATATATTGATATGTTTCTGTTTTAAAGTATTTTCAAATAGCAGTTTATAATGCATTTTGTTGGTAAGAATAACAGGGAATGTTCCCATTCCCATTTTCAGTTCTATTGAAAACCATAATGTAGAATGCGAAAAGAGTTCTAAGATAATAATGCACAAATAGTATTTTAAAGGAGCAAATTAAAAACATGATCAATTTGGCTGAAATGGCTTTAAAGTGGAGTCCTTTCAACTGGAATTTAATCTTATTTTCGTTTAAATTAATTTATTTTAAAAAGTCCGGAACTCATTAGGAAAGGAAACACAGACACATTTTAGCTGGCTGGATCTGAATTTTATTCATTTACTTTTCATAATGTACTTCAAGTATGCCAAATTTGCAAAATACACAACAAAATAAGATGGTTATTTTATCATCCAATATTTTTAGAAAAGAAATATTATTTGACCGAGATTAAAATTGACGTTTCCAAATATGTACCTTCTAAAGTCAATCGCAGTCGTCATTGTAACATGTTAACATGTACAAAATGAAAATTCTCCCAAAATTTGTCATTATGCTAATCCTATCTAATATCTGACTCAACAGGATTCGAACTGAGGGACAATCAAGGAGGATTACAGATCGATGCATTTTTCAGGACCTATGTTGGTCTCTCTCCTAGCAGTATAATGCCGACGTCAAAAAACGTCTTGAGCAAGGCTAAAAAGGCTTTTTAAATATAAACGGTTGAACAATAGTTGTTGACAGTGGCGTCAATAACATATTTAATGACATATTAAAAAATACTAATTGATTTTAAAATTAAAAACAACTGGAAATGATCACGGTGAAGGGCAAAATAAAAGTGAAAAGTGAAATTCATTTTGTGTAAGAAAATCTCCAAAATTAGTAAAGACCTGATCAAGAACTTAGTAACAAAAAGTTTATGTTATTAGTTCTAAATGACTTAATGAATTTAATTTAGCATTTTTAAGAACAATGCAGTTTAAGTAAGAGATCAAACTGCATATCCATATTATTTGCTCAAATAAACGGTTTATTCTTACAAAAAGAACTTTACTATTTAAAGTACAAGGAAAATTTAAATTTGAAACTATTCATCAGCACTACTTCTAACTCTTTATTCAGTTTATTAACTTGTCTAAATTAAAAGACAATGTTAATGATACAAAACAAAAAGTTAAATGAAAGTCGTAAATGTAATACTACTGAATTTAAAAATTCATTTAAGTAGCACATTTAAGCATTTCCCATTAGAGTGCCATAATTATTACTTTATTCCAAGTGTTATATTGATAAACAGAAAAAGCAAATAAAATGGAATTTGTTTTTTTTGAAATAAGTAAGACAGTCATTTTCTAATTCAAGATATAAAACCGCGTAAAAGATCAAACTAGCAAAAAATCAAAACCCACCGGTTCCGCGAACATGGTGCTCCTTAAAGTAAGATTCAACCGGAACGAATTTGTCCCAAAATTTATAGGCAATGCGAAATCCTCGATACCTTGTGAAGGTATTTTCACTAATCGTCGAATAGGTCACAAAGATGATAGTCAGGAAAGACTCTGTTGAATAGATCTCCAGATTCTCATGTTCACCGCATATTCGATTTCCGATGCTTGGAGCCCTGTTCAGATCATTTCCGTCAAAAAACTGTATATAATCCGTTGAGCATCTATAAACATGCAAATGCATTATTACGTAAATTTAATTTTACTAGGAGTTGAAAGGCCTAACCGCTGACAAATTATTCTTAGTTAAGCAATATATTAGATACAAGATTAAATGAATGAATGTACTTCAATTTGGAAGCTCGTATTTGTAGTTTGCTGTGAATTAACTTCTACAAGGTATGATTTAAACAAAAAAACTAAATATTGTGAAAATTATCTCTACTGTATGATTTTTAAATTGATCACTTGGGTTTTTCAAAAAATTTAATGTCAAGAAGATTCCATAACTTTATTATGGTTTAATTTAATCCTTTGTCAATTTTTAAAAGATATATGGCCTTTGTGTAAAATGTACTCGGTTTAAATTAAGAAGCTTGTTTGAATGCATAATAAATCATACTGGCAGAATTAAATGATCTGAGACATATAAGACATCATAAGTAACTTATCTACCTCTTAGTTATTAATGGTAATCGCACTTGCATAAACAGCGAGATATAACACATTTTTTAAAGGCCTCAATAGAATTTCCGTTACCTTAGTTTATTTACGAAGGTAATTTTGTTCTTATTGGAAGAAAATCTAAGGATACCTTTTGTCATACAAACTGCGCAATGTTAACTCTAAAGCAAAAAATTTGCCAGCTATTTCAAACTCCTGACAGGAAGAGGTCTCTAAGGCCCCACTTATTTTTACCATTGTTTAAATGAACAATTTAACCAATCTGTAGAGAAATATTACATTTCACGTATTTTCCTGACCAATTTACATATGGAGGCACCTAAATGTGTCAGTCGTCATTCTACCTTACCTTATCGGATTTTGAACACCTATGACTAAGGTAATCTGAGACAGTCGACCACTTTGACCACTGAATCAACGTGAATCAGTAAATTTGCACTAGTTCGACCTTTACATCCCTTCAAAAATGATTAAAACTGGTTTTCATACTTTTCTGTCCTTTATCTCATTTTTTCTTATTCAAGATACCGCTACTGGATCAGCTTAATATATGCTTGATGTTCGAAGGTAATGTACAAATTTATCCATGATAAACTCTTTTCCATTATTCTTTTCTTTTCGTACCTGCTTGCGAATGGAAGAACTGAACTTTTAGAAAGCGTTGCAACATATCTGTTGACATTCATTATCCTTCTAATATGAAGCGGACTCATCGAAATCTGTGAGTGCATGACAGGCGAGGTAGTGGTTAAGGCAAATCATCAGATGGACAATAGTGCTAAATTGTAATTCTCTCCGTATCTCACATTTTATGCATGGAAGGAGTAGCTAAACCCGTCATCACTTGGTATTTATAATGCATTTCGGCTTTTCTTTTCTTTCAAGAACTGAGGCGATAACTGGACATGAGCTGGGTCATGATATTTTGTGAAGAACAGCATTTATTCTCGAATAAAAACAACAATTTCAAAGTGAAAATTGCATGTATTTTTTAATATAATAAAGATATCTATAATGTTCTTCCATTAGGAAATTAGAATTCAGTCATTATTTTGTTGAATTGAAAAGGCGGTTAGCCGTTCAGATCACCGGATAATACGGTGAGGGTAATGATTTTTGTCTAAAAGAAGATATTTTGTGAAATTTAAAGCATATTATATCATATATTTTTATTTAATAATACCAGTGTTATTAATATTCCCTCTTTTAATTGCCGGGACTTTGTGTTTAATCTAAAATTTCGTTATCGCTTGCATTTTCTTACGTTCTGGTTTAGTTGAGAATCGATTATAACATCTGAAAATACACCGAAATGATATGATTCTCACTGCTCTTCCTAATTTTTTTGTTTCCTACCCAATTTTGATGAAACCAGAGCAAATTTGTATGCTACGGGACGCGATTTGAAGCTGAAATCCACAACGTAATCAATATATTATCTAAAAATTCTTCTTACGTATTCATTTGGGACGGCAGATTAAGATCAAGAATTGTCACTTTAATCCTCTGATTTGGCTGTCCACGGAACGTATAAATGCACTGAAGTCCAGGTGGGTGGAAACCTGGATAGGCTGGAGAAGCAAATTCTCCACTTTGTTGCTCTGATTTAGACTGAATCACAAATCGACAAGTTGGTTCTGGTGCACCAACTTTATTCTCTTTCTCTTCACCTTTTGAGGCGGAACGAAGAAACTCATGAGGTAAGAATGGAATGTCTTGAGGTGATGCAACTTGGCCGGGGTAATAGATATCTGTGAAAAATAAATATTTTAATATATTGATTAAACGGAAGACTTTACAAGAACTCTGACATTTAGGAATTAAGTTTGTAAAAGGTAGAGGTATATACATCGTTAAAAAATTACGTGCACACGTTGATATTTCGGGAATCAACCAGGTTCACGTCCTTCTAGTTAAACGCTATGAGAAAGATTCTCAATGATACACATCCCAAAATGTGGACAGTCAATCACACTGGTTAATTCTGATAAGCTAAACGGATGGTGTAATTCGAGCTTCTCGTACGTTCACTGCTAAGACAACTTGGCTACTCAAGTTAATTGTTGTTGAGTTTCTTCATGGGTTTGGTAAGTTCTCAATAGATGTAGAGTATGAAATCACTTGCAACCTGTTAAAATAATATTTCTCGAACTAACAGATGGAAGAAGGGTGATTTGACTTGTAAAATCAAGACATTCTATATGGCTTTAATTTTCGCAAGGGAACTTATAGCGCAGACTGCTATTGAGTAAAAATGTTATTCGCGAAGCTAAAGAAATTTTCTGAGAGGCAAATAGGTAGGCAACAAGTGGCCAATAGAAAGATATTTTAAATATTAATTTGGAGAAGTAAGCAAGCTGCTCCGGGTATTTCAGTTAACTATCTATTCATAAAAAGGTCTAGTTTTCATCTCAAATGATAGTTATCTGCTTCCTATTTAGATAGCGAGTGAGTGAGAGAAAAAACGCGCAACTGGATATTTTTGTCTAAAAAGAATAGATGACAAAGAAAACTTGTGACAGAATATTTGTCGGATAGTAAAACACATGGAATGTTATCAGGATGAGATTATCTTTGTTGATTATGATCTCGTTTTATGTCCCATCCAGGCATTTATGACTCTCAAAGTTAAGCCATTCAAAAGCGATTCTCATAGATAATTAAAATCGAGCTGATATCCTAATAAATGAAGTCGATTAGGTTTTGAGCATTGCAATGCGTCTAGATGGCTTTTCTTCCTTTCCCCAGAAATTAACGTCGAGGAGCAATCAAATTTAATGCTAAATTTAAGGAGTAAAATCTCACTTGCGTTTTCGATTGTACAGAAAGAATGAGGATATTCTTCAAATTCCAATATCTTCACGATATATTTTAATGTTTTCCAATCTTAAGGAAACAATGAACAAGAAAAAGACTCAAACTTCTCAAAACTCTTATAACTTAGCTCAGTATAGTGCATACTAGTCTTGTAAACATCCCTGCCATATTTTAAAGAGTGACTCAAGGCCCAGGTGGTCTTCAAATGACCTGTTAGTCTTATCAGCTTGTGGATGGATGTCGCTCTCGACATTTTGACAGTCTGAATAAAATTTTAATCGGTTCAGTGATAATTAGACCTTCAAAAATCAATGACGTGAAGAGATGTCGTTAAATTGATAGTATCTTGTATTTAAAGTACTCTATTCTTCTCGCCACAGACTATCTTGAAGCTGTACCTAAATTATGGCAAATTATATTTAAGAACATTAAGATAATTTATTTAGTTTTCAATAACTTAAAGTACATTCCACATGCGTCAACTATTTATATTTTTCTACCAAAGGCTCCACTGAAAATAATGTATGCATTCGTGATCTGTAGTAGTATTCGATGGGCGTTTCTTACTATTAAAGGAAACGACCAAGGTAATAAACTGCTAATCAAAAGCTGGGTTGTTTAAATGCCAAGTCAACTTTACTTAACTTCCAATCTTAAAATTCTCAAGCAATATGTGATAAGATACTGACTGTATTTATTTCAATGGATACAATAACGGGGTTAGTTCGTGGGGAAGATAAATTTTCGCAGTTTTTATAAATAGATAACAACGATTGTCAATACTAACTGAGACTTTTATGGCATACATGGAGTCATGTCAATTAGTAAGGACGACACCAGAATAAACTGATCGGATCAAAAGCTGATTTGATATTCAGATATTAGATGAGGTCTTTGAATATCGAAAAATTCAGAAGGTAATATGAAACCGAACGAGAAAAAATTCCTGGAATTGGAGAAAGTAACTATTTTTAAGCTAATTTATTAAGCAACTTGGAGAGAGTACGAGGTAGCTGTCTGGACACTGTGACGTCAATCGAGGCCATGGATGAATACAGAGGTACGGTTTTATGCATAAAATCCGAACTAAAATACTCTTTCAATTTAAAGAACTGACCTAATTGAAAAAAGATTTCAACGGTAAACTTACCATCAGTAATAATTTTGAAGGTTCCATTAAATCCCAGTTTGTCTCGACCGCTTATTCTTTTCATAGATGGTGCAGCAAAGAAATCTAGAATAACTTCTCGATAGAGAGAGACAAATCTCTGAGGTAGTTTGCTCACGCCCTCATCTCGTTGGAGGCCACAAAATCTTCCAAGGAGACGCGAGCGAGCCAACATGGAGGAAAACAAGAGAGCTGAGAATGGGGTGGTTGTCTTGAATCCTTGAGCCTCTTGCAAGTAGGCAAGAAATCGAACCTCATCTTCATTTCGAGGGTGGGTAGAGGCAACATCAATGTAGATATCGAGAAAATCTTTATGACAACTAAAAGAAAAGTAATTAGCGTAAGAATAGATCAAGTAATATAAAAACTTTCTGTTCTTTCAATAATAAATGGGCGACCTGTTCGCCCGGGAGGACTAAGTAGGCGGTAGATATATAGTGACACTAAGGTAAATAATTAATTTAGCATTGGTTTTTTGCATTGATTGACTCCCGAAAGCCAAACGACGACTTGATCAATGTCAGTTTTATTCATTTTGCCAAGATGTCTAGAGCAACAGTGCGCTACATACGTATTAGGGTTGTGGTATGGAAACTGTTAATATAAACCTATACACTTGATGCGTGTTTGTTGACAGCTTTCAGAACACGCGATAACTGATTTCATGCTTCTTTTAACCTTCCAAATAGTGATTTTCAGGTCAAGCTAATTTAAAACAAACATGGAAGATACTTAGTTTATCTTTACTATGTTATTCTTTCATTCTTTTAATATATTTTCCATTTCTGGAAATCTCCTCTGCACTATCTAACAGGTTTGAATGATTAATGAAGAAAAATTAAACAACCGCGCATACTGTATTAAATTATATATAATAACGGTCAGGTTAAATTTTCTCTCTTATTTCAGCTAATTCTTTGTCATTGCGTTCTTTTGCGTTCAAAACAGAGTTCCGTGAAGCCATGAAGTTCGCGTGAACTTAAATATTGGCATAATTCATTGTTTGAGAGAGGTCGTTTAAACCAGCCGCAAAATGCAATTCACTTGAATGAAATGGTTTGCAAAGTAGTTCATCTCAATCGACTTTGCTCACTTTATTTGGAGTTATTAATAGCAGAGAGATTTATATTTTTCATAAAATTTTTTTTCACCTCTCTATGCTGTGTCTGATAACATCTTCACTGAAGTAAATTAAAATTAGTGAGTCTATTTTGTATTTTGAATTAAAAAGATCAAACAATAATTCGTAACGGAACTTGGTATATCAATATATCAAGGGAACTGGAACTAAGCGAACTAAGCATTTTAATTTCACTGCGACTGTATATTTCTAAAAATATCATTTTATAATAACAAAACGATTTTTTCATCGAAATTTCCTGTAATATTTTCTTACAGATTTATCAGGACCCAGTTCGATGAATGGGCTAGGTATAATTAATACAGTACTCTTCAGATATCCATAATACGATGCACTCAAATTCAGATAGCTTAAATTCCTTTCTTGGAGAACTTTTAGCTTAGTGACCTATCCAAGCTAACCTTCAGTTTTTATATTATCAATAGAGTTCGTTATTAATGTATCTATGTTATTAATTAGCCAAGCCTAATTTCAAATGTCCTTGCACAAATTCTACTCCATAATAATGTGCTCTAAATTTTACCTGGCAGATTTCGTGTGTACCGGCATACGCCTTGTCTTCTCCCGCCTTTTCAGCACAGGGTTTAACCAATTCCACATTGCAGACATTATCAGACTGACCGCACATAGTCGAATTGATGGTTTAATTAATCATATAAGAAACGCAGAGTAAATGCATTGATGTATACCGTACCTTGCCAAAGCATAGTCTGCTGCGTCAGCTCACACTAGAATAAATTTATCCACCGTTAGCTGATTTCGATATGAAGGGTGGTAAACAGAGGCTTTAATCTGAAATTCGATCTGCATTAACTTCAAACTTCCAGTTATGGGAGCTAGTCAATATGCAGAGATGAAAATGAAGTAGGAGTGACTAGCCATTCATTTAAGCGTTTTGATATTTGAAACTAATTTTCTATCTATATGATCTAGGTGTATAATACATATTGCATATACATATAATACATAGCACATGTACATACATACATGTGCTATAGTTGGCACATGACAGGAGAGATTAATTTAATTTACTAATTTTTAAGACTATGTAAAGGAATAAATGTCACTTTATCCGGTTGGCAGTTGGAAGTTGACAGATGACCGAATCAATGGAAGTTTTTTTCCGATGTCAAAGTATCATGAGCCTATTGTTAAGACTGAATTGTGAATTGTTCATCCAGAAAAAAATCATAGACTCTGCCGCCTAGTGTCATTTTTTCCACCTATTGACATTATTTCATTTTACAATTAGTGAACTTGAGCCCCTAATCGCGATCAAACAAGCAAGAAATGGTTTTCTATATTCTTTATTTTGAAGATATAAAGGAATGCAAACATACGTTCATGAAACTTTAACTTATTACAATATCAATAACACTGGAAACTATGGTTTCTTCTAAATATCCCAATTAGAGGGCTCTAATGATCCGAATTCACGTTTGATAACTGCAGCTTTGGAGAAAATTTTTATTTCAGAATTAAAGCATACACATGCTACTCTCGCTTCATTTTAGGAAGTGCAATATAAGAGACTATACATATATAATGGGTGCCTAAGGCATGTCTGGACACCTTACACACTTTTAGAAAAACAGAAAGGGAAACTGTTAATGGCTGAAACTTACAATTTCTTAAAACAAAAAAATCAACATAACACCTACTAATCTAGCTTTTATTCCATATGTCCTCCTTCGGCTTCTATCATCCACTCAATTCGAGTCCCAAAGGGACTGATTACATGCAGTCATCAGACCAGGTGGCCTTTATTAATGCCCACCATCCCTCGGGCCACTGCTTCTATGAGAGAGAGAGGAGGAGGATTTTGAGTTATGGGATACTTATTA
>CAADRB010000022.1:222318-288401 GCA_900708905.1 Hymenolepis diminuta
AGACATAGAGGGATCTCCCTTCATTGTCTACGCCATCTACTGAAGACAGCTTAACAACAGCGGTTTGAAGAGTCTCCACATAGGTATTTGCACCTGATCTGCATCTGCATTGACTCTGTGGAGGAGATCCTGTGGAAAAATGGAGGAGTTATGATGTACCCCACCCTCACTGCTAACAACACCACCGTTGTTAGAACATTCGTGCACGCATGACGTTTGAAACTTCAGTGGGGTCCGCCCTCACATACCCATCTATCATTTCTTCCATTCGCTTTTTCATCCTGGTGAAAGTTTATCCGTCTCAGAGAAACCAAAGACTCTCCTATTCTTCTGGGTGCTTCAATCTGTTCAAGAACCGTTTTGCACGCGCATTAAACGATTCTCTTGAGTTGTTTTTATCCACATCAACTGACCTCATCTAAGAACGTATGACTTGCGTCCGAGGTCTTGATGAACAACATGCCTTATATATGGTTGTTTCCTCAGACATTTGAAGAGGTTTGACATGACGTCGCACATTGACTTTCTAGGATTTTGTCCATCATGCTATGTCATGCATTCTTCTCACTCATAACTCAGATGTTCTGGGTGAGTGAGTGAGCAGAGCGTTGACAGCTCTCCTATTTTCTCTTCGTCGTGGGGGCCAATTCATCACCATCGTTTTCGTTCACCACCTCGTCTCCAACTTTGCAAACGAAAGATGCGGAGACTTTTAGAAAACTTGCAATTTCCAAATTCCTGTTTCATTTTTATAGACACTACTACAGTGTGTCATTTCCTTTCATTAGTTTCAGTAGTGTCTGCCAAAAGATCTTCTGATATAAAAAATACATTACTTACTATCGAGTCATTTTAAATTACGGATACACGAATTAAAATGATTCAAAAATTCTAATCTCACTTTATATCCAAGAATGTCATATATAAATTAAAATTTTAATTCACGGTGTCAGCATTCTAAGCCCAGACGAAATCAAACCGATAAGAAGGATATCTCAATGTTGAATAACCTTGAATAATCCTAAAATACGAATATCTGGAATGCGTATGCAGTGACTTTGTGAATTCCCTTTTACCCTAATTCAATAGACAGAAGTCTCGATTCCTTCCCTTCTCATTGTATATTTGTATTATAATAAGGGTCTAGAGCTAGATTAAATACTTAGTGAAGAGTCAAGTTTATTCAAGAACTGCTTAGGCAAAAGAGATGAATTTACTACATCAAAAAAGTGACAAGTTATTTGGTGATCAGTCATTTGACTACTATTTGTTAGTGAACACTGTGTTTGAATTTAAGTTTTAGCAAAAGGATTCAGTGAAAAGGTACTTTAGGAGTCGTTCATTCATTTAATTTTTCGACATTTTCTCATCAAATCAAATAATTTTCCCTAAGAATTTCGAATTAAATTTTGAAATTTAATAATAAAAGGGCCATTTAATTGGCATGGACATACTTGGAACTTACTAAGGATAAAGTCCTTCAACATGGAAGTAAGAGAATTCAATAAGAATTTTACGTCCTGGGGGAGCCATGAATCGAAATAGACATCGACTGTCTGAGCTATAAGAGTCAGGCCATCCAGGACTGTGAAATGTTCCAGAAGTTTCTGAATCTATCATCACTTCAGAAGCCCCGGGACTGCATGTGAAGACTGTTGGAGTAATTGCATCTGTTATTCAAAAAATGTAATTTTTTCAATTTTCGCATTTACTTTGGAAGATTTTGAAAGAAAAATAAACTGCAAGAACGGTATCTATGGCGATGAGATTAGAAACGAAATTAAGCAAAAGAATCACACTTTACTTAACCATTAATAGAAGTTAAATGATTCATAAGGCAGAATACAAGAGGATAGACAGCCTTAAAATCGTAAGTCTGGCGAGGGGTAAAGGAGCTGGACCTTCTTCCTGTCCAGTAATCGGTTTGGATTAGGAATATGCGTTTTAATTTGATCGCCTCCTGGAATTAGGATATTTTATCGCTCTGAAATATCACCCCAAATTTTCATCAAAAAATAGGCTGATATTTCATTTAAATTTATTTTACTCCCATTATATTTCTTTAATGTCTTTAATTACTTTGTTTTTACTATCAAAGTGATAAGAGATTCCTTTATTAAACGGTATAAACTTATCCAAATTAGTATGTAAGGAAAAGATGAGGACTTCACTCTGGGTAAATAACTTCCAGCAAAGGATTTTAAAACAAATTCTAATCCCTATTAGTTGTGCTTCACAGTGAAAACATAAATAAATGACACGCCATTTGAGATGTTAAAACATGCTTCAATGACTATAATTCGCTCGATTAATTCAAACCGACAGTCTCGAATGACACTGTCTTTTTCTGAACTCAACTAAGTCAATTAAAACAAACATGGATTGGAAACATATTTAAGGTAGGAATATAATTTTATAGTAACTATGAACAAATGTTTTACAATATTTTATTTAATTGTAATTAAATAAACATATCGAAATGCAGGTTCACAACTGCTCAACTTACTAAATATGAGTTTCTGCGCGATAGCTAATTCACCTAACGTTATTAAAGACTTCTATTTGCAATAAATTACTGCACAATTAGAATATTTGAAACGAAGTCAACGTGATTATCAAATCTGTATAAATCCATAATGGTATGAAATTTGAGAATTATTCGTTAAAGTGTTAACTTTATAAATTGATACACCTGAATTTGGAAAATTTGTCTCACCAATGCGAGTAAACAATACAATCACTGCCTAGTTTTTCATAGAAATGTATAAATATGACCTTTTTTGGTGTCACAACGATTAGGAGATTATGAAAAGTGGAACTTCAAAAAATGTAGAAAAATTACAGCTAGATGCCAGACGAGAAATTCGACACAATCGAATGTTGAATCCTAATAGAAAACTATTACTAGCCTTCTTGAATGTCAGTTTCTGTCAATAAAAGGCGTAAAATCCAGTGAACGCTTCTAGTTTTTGTTATTTTTGCAAAGAAAATCAAAAGAAAATGAAACCGACAAAGGTCTCATAAAATTTTATTCTTTTTTTGCTGCTAAACAGATTATTTTACTCTATTCTTCCTAAATATTCTGCAATACTATACTACTTTTAGACGTTTTTATATTTTAGAAATTGATCAGCTTTATTGCCTTTTGACTGGTATAACAGTAGTTACTTCTCTAAAAGCGTGATTTAATCGGCCTGGTCTTTGACCCTGATCCCCTGCAGGAATTTGACTGTTCATTAGATAGGAATTCTAGTTGAATGACAAAATTTTATATGAGCAGCTACGTAGTAGAAACGTTCTTTTATATCCACATAATCAAATCAATAAAATGTTTGCATTTTATTTTACTCAGAAGAATACGTAAATGAATGCAATATGAAATGTTTGATCATTTATGAAAATGCCTTTTCATATTATCATCTTAAGTATACTTATAAAATAAATTTATTTTGTTTATCTTTAGTCAGTTTTGAGAGTTTGCACAGAGAGAACAGCGAAATCGTTAATATCATTCATTGTCATTCTAAAATTGGCATATCTCCGATATTTTATTTAAACTTATTCCGCTAATTGTACTTGTATTCACACTACAAATATCCATAGTTTTAGCCACAGATATTTCACACTTGTCAATGTGCCAAAACATTTCTTCTCCTTCAAAACTATGTGCCTAATCGAAAGCTGGACTTTTTTCTCCTGCTTGTCCTTGCCTGGAATCCCTTAAAAAGCTATTTTCTTCCTAATTTATGCAGTCTTAAACGGTAAGATTTAACTTTAGCCGAACAAATAATCTATTTGAAACCAAATTATCGAGTTTCTTCTAACTATTTCTACAAATAAGCTTTCATCCAGCAATTCTAGAACCAAATTATGTGGAACTAAACAAAGATGTAAGTACATTACATCCAATTAGTGTGAGGTAAAGGTAGAAATGTTAACAAATGCATGAAATCGTGTTCTCACCAAGAATTTCATGTGGAAAAATAATTTACACCTTTCAAAATCTGATATTTCAGAGAGATAAATACATAAGTAGGAGCTTTTTTAAATATCATTAATATCTCGAATTTGCTGATCCAATTGTTGATGATCAATTTTAACATTTCTGTTCTCAAATTTTCACATTTTTAGAGGTCATGCGTGGTTCGACCTTCGCCTATCTTCTTGTTATACTAAATTCCTGACATATGAACAGTTCTTGCAAACAAACATATTTACTCGCGAGGGAAGATAATAGAGTTAAAATATAAATTCGAAAAGAAGTGTCCTTATATTGCCCTTTAATTCAATTTAAGGCAAACAATGAAAATGTGAAAACCTAAACAACCATTAACCGAAATAAAGTTCTTTCTAAAGTTCAACCATAAAGTTAAGCATCCACTTATTGGATTAGAAAAACTTACAATTATTGTGTAAAAAGAGAAACACAAAATTGCCCTTTCAAGAAAGAATATTTTCGTCTATCTCATATCTCATTTTTAACAATGAAAAATTTGTAGGAAATGCAGTATTTAAAGTGGTAGTTTAGGATTAGTTTAACCCTATAAGCCGTGCGCAGAAGTTTAACAAGCTCTGCAATAATGATGCAATATCCATTATACCGAATTCTCCTTTAACTTCCCTTCAAAATTTGCCCTGTGATATCATGAGTAAACAAGTTTTTATTTAAATATGCCATGTGTTCCAGAAATATCTTGAATTGAATGTTTTTATCCCCCTTCAAGAAGGTTATTCTATGATATATCCTTTCACGAATATTGTACGCTTTCTCTCCGAGTTAGTAATGTTGACTAATGTTTTATTCTTCACTTTTATACTTTTATGCTTCAATAGCACTTATCTCTAATGGTTTGAATAAATCAGAAATTATTTCGCAAAAAGGGCATTACGAAGAAAATAATTCCCCCATTACCCAAACTAAGTGTATAACAAATGGTATCAGAAAGAATGCAACATGAACTAAAATTTCGGTTAAGATAATGGACGTCTAAGCTGAAGAAAATGTTAGTGTGCTTAAAGTGGAATATATTTGATGAAAACCACTTAAAAAATGCAAAAACACGAGGAAGTCGACTTAATTGATGGTCGTATCATGGATATTAATTGAACAATAGAAGAAAAACCTTCAAAATGGTTTGAGAAATGTGAATTCAACAATAATCTTTTTCTTTATTTGTAATGATAATTATTTTGCATGCTTTATTCCAAAAGCACATTATAAAATATGGTTTTTAATGGTATTTTCTTTTAAACAGCTGACAATATTTGTAAGGGGCGCTATCTGTTGTTTTTCTCTAGTAAAATTGGTAAGATAATGAAAAAATTGTAATCATCTTAGATATTTTCTTAGGAAATTATAATTATATTTTGAACGATCTAGTAAGTGGTAAGATAAAATTCAGATCCGGTTAATTGTTCAATCCAAATTTTCATGTTAGAAAGTTTGTGATTATAGAAAATTTAATTTAACAAAATATTGATATCCAAATGAAAGAAAAACTCATAATCAAATAATTAATCAAATTTATAGGATTAAAGAGGATCAGAAGAAGAAATTTGCTTCCAACGCCCAAAATTCCCACAATAGTTTGAATTTCCTCCTTATTTTGCTCAAATAACATCTGCTTATAAGACAGGTCATGACACATGACATCGCAGAGTTGCGTCAACAGATACAAATGGCTAACTGTTATTTAAATAAAATATAAGAGCAAAAAAATATCAAAATTAAAGTGAAAAGATTGTGCCTACTTTAACATCTTTTAATGATTTCAAGTCCAAATAATTAACATTACTTACATTTATTTTACCTATAATAAAAGGAATTTAAAGTCAATAAATTAATAAAATTTCTAAAATATATATTAGACGATTAATTCAAAAAATTGACTATCAAAACTTTTAAGAGTTTAATGAGATGCAAATTCAAAATTCGAAACGAAAGCTCCAATTTCTTTATCCCGGGTTTTATTTGGAATTAAGCTAAACGTTTTTTTTTGTTGTTTTGTGTTCCGATGTGCTCTATTGAAGCATTCAGAACGCAGCAGTCAAGCCCGGTCTACTAACTGGCATATTTCTGGCCTAAAAGACCTCTTTTATTGCCAATTTGGGGTGGAAACTTACCTTAAATTGATATCATTCTACTTTACTTCAAGTTTAAAATAGCATTTTATATAAATTTGGTTTACACAAACATTTTTACATACAGTAGTTTGTTCTTTTCATCGTTGCAAACTTTCTAACATTCCAC
Source organism: Hymenolepis diminuta (assembly GCA_900708905.1). Lineage (NCBI taxonomy): Eukaryota > Metazoa > Platyhelminthes > Cestoda > Cyclophyllidea > Hymenolepididae > Hymenolepis > Hymenolepis diminuta. Next base: position 228,569 of record CAADRB010000022.1, read on the forward strand.
GAAAGCCAATGCTGAGAAAGGACTAAATTCTAATAGAATGATCGAACAAATACAACAAACGATTGAAGATATAAATTATTTAAAAAATGAAAAATATTTATTTTCCTACATCTGTTTATTTAGCTCCCTCCTAGTTAGGTGATGAAATAAATATGATAATATGAAGAATTTAACCGCATAGATTGTTCTGCGATTTTAATTTTGAACTATATGGAGTAATACGATAAGTAATAAGACATAAATCGGAATAAAATATCCGTTAGCACATTATTTTTATTCGATTTGTCAAAATAATTCGTCAAAAAAACAGAAGTCTAATATTCTTGTGTTTTATCCCTGAAAAGCATCCAAACTCGGATAATAGTCGATAGTGAATAGTACGGAAGATTGAAACAAAAATTGAAGGGTTTTTATGCGGGTTGAATATTATTTACTTATTAGGAAGTTCACTGCCTCAGGTTTCAAAATTCTAATATGATGATTCGTCTTCACACCTCAGAATAAATTTTGTTTTCCAATGCCCGGTACTTATTGGATGGGTAATTAATTTAAAGGGTGGGTCATGGCGGTTTATTGTTTCTTAGAAAGATTAAGAATGAAGTAGCATACTTGTCTACACGATTTAAATGTGTGACAATAATAATAAATATTACAACGGCTAATTCTTTCAACTGCATTGGCTAATCGTTCTGCAACCTTTTGACCTTATGAACCCGAACGCCTATTATCGAATGGACAGCAAGTTAACCATCTAAATTAACCATTTTTCCACTATCTGAAATAGCCCAAAACCAAAAATGGTTTCTTTAAATATCTTTTATCAATAAGATTTTATCTTTTTAAATCACAAAGCTTGAAAGAATATCTCTCCTTCAAAAAATGGTGGAGCTACAAATGTACATCTGCGGACTTTATTAATATTTACATTAACAGACTTACTAATAGATTAGGGATTTTTCAACAAACTAACGTGTTTTGGCCGACTCTCCCCAATATCAACTTAGAGTATACTTACCTACTCCACTTCAAATTGCCGCTTTCTTTTAATTGATAAATTAATGCCAATTTGAGGCAAAATCTTTAAAATAACTATGTAAGGATAAAGGTGATGTGTTTATTTAGTCACATTTTACTATTAAACACCATGATCTGTAAAACCTCCACTCACCGTGGAATTTAGTGATTGCGGTAATGCTAGGAAAGTTGCAAAACAAGGAGATTAATTAATGTTTTTACAAGGTAATAAATCTAATTGAAAATTTTCACGTCATGGCACAATTTCATTTAAAGAAAACATTCTTAATTAAAATTTTTAATGTTCGTGAAAAAGAATAAAGTTGAAACACTAACTTACCAGCTACCTCAAAAGGAGTTTATTTTGTTTGAATAAAACAGATATATTGAAGAGGAAAATGCCGCATTTCTCGATCTTCTTTAGAGGATTCAAATATTTCATTCAATTGATGTTTGAGAATTTAATAAATGCCTCTGTTAACCTATTAATTGCTTGAAGAATAATAAAATATCTCAATTTTAAATATTAGGAAATTCCAACATTGTGAGAATAGTACAAATAAGACATTTTGATATACCCTTATAATCGTGGATTCTTGTAACACTTCACGTAAGGTTATTTCCACTTTTGATAAGCACCTATTGAAGTGACAACATAATTGCCTAAGGGGGGCCGAGAGAAGAATGAATATGTGTCATTTATGTTATAAAGTCTCACTTTAGCCATATTTTCATCCAAATGCGGCCTAAACAGAATAGTTTTAAAGCTAGAATTTATTGATTTTAATAAATACAAGCACATACCTTACATGTTTATAAGAGGGTTTGTAAAGAGGGTATCATAAGTGAACACCAAGTAAAGGAAAGCCCATTAGTGTTACATTTATTCAAAATTTACTCGTATAACTTGATCAACGGTGAAGTTAGAAATGGAGTTCGAAATTCGTTGACATTAATAAAGTTAATATAGTATGATTTATTGGGAGACAGATATCCCTACAACCAACAAATATCCAGCTTTAGTTTATGAAGGCGACTTTGTTGAGATACCACAAGACATTAGTTCCGATCCTGTTTCAAGTTTAAATTAGGCATTGTTGGCTTAATTTTCAATTAGGCAAATTGCGGTGAAATGGAGCACAATTAAAGTGTCTTAAAACACTAGATTTCACACATTTTTTTAAAAATGAAAACTTGTAATCACCACTCATTGACATCTAAAATGGTAGCCTTCAGGGTTTAAATATATTTCAATAAATTAATGCTAGTTTATGTTCTTAACTCACTTTTTAAGTGCCTAATTCCCAATATTTTGAATATGCTACAGACACGACTCCATACATATTAGACCATGAGTTAACCATTAAACAAAGTAAGTTTTGCACTCAATTAATTTCGGTTTTTATTAGATTGCTTGGAAAAAAATCATACGAAGTTGTCCAGGTGGTTTAATCGCTATTTCTCACTTTCTACGTATTTTCGAGAAATTTTCGATATGATGAGCAGCCAAAAATCTTCCGCTTCGGTGATTTGAGTGGATTTTAGTTCAAATAGAAGCATTAGGTCGGAGAATCCTATTAACACATGAAGTAATATTAATTACTATTCTAATATATAATACCGCGCTGTATAATAAATATCGAAAAGGTACTGCTGTATCAGAGACTCTAATAAAAATTAATTGGATCATAATTATATTATAATTAATTTGTCATTTCAAATATTATAATGGCATTTCATTCTATTTATGCTTATTAGTAATCAATGCAGTTTGAAGCAAATGTAATGAATTAAAACTTACCAGCAGTTGATATGAGCGTCCTCAAAAAAATGTACAAGCTCAGCAGCCTCGTTATAATCCATAAGATAATACAGTACTGCATAGCTAGAGTCACTACATTTAAGTGATTTTAATTCATAAGGGTGTGTTGTTCCAGGCAAGTTCCTACTGTGGACTTTGGAGGCAGCAGTAATGACCCTAATTGCGAAATTAAAGTAGCAAACCCTGGCAAAGTAGAGGCGGTGGCAACAGCACTAATACCAGTAGCAGCAATGCCTGTTTCACTGTATTACGTACTGCCTCTCCCTCTCTGAACACCGAACAGACGATTTGCCCCTCGCTGATTGGCCGTTCGCCATTCGCCCACGTAGTTCATTCCCACTGGACAGCATCATATTTGCAGTGACTGTGTCCATGAGGCCAAACGCTCGTTTAGACACATATGTATATAAAACCGCTGCCGATAAATATGATGACGTAACACAGATATGACCCACGCTTTCGTAGTAAAAATGCCCGTTTTAAACATAAATATTAATTTATGTTGCTCAGTATTATGCCACCTTTTTACTTGTCGGTATACCTCTTTATTACTTTAAATTTTCACAACGATAAATAAAGTATCCGAAGATATTTGAAGAAGGATAATAAGACGAATGTATATCAAATGTATATGGAGATGCGACGAATATGAACAAATACCATAGTTCTACATCGCTTTCAGTACCTCATTTAGGTTCTCATTAGCAAAACAGAATAGCAAATGTATTAATGGTAATACACCGATTTGTAAAATTTCCGATGTCCATAGTAAAATTTGTTTAAATTTGATATGCTCAATGGTTTATTTATAAAGGTTAGAAAAATAGTTGCTGCATAGCTGTTCCTAAAACCTCTTGATTCATTTTGAGGTGAAGAGGTCGGATATACAACTCCTCCGATCACAGCTAACTTAACGAAGTTGATGGGAGTATAACAGGGCAGTGCTAGGGATGGTAGAAAAGCTTCTGCAGCCCTTAGTGAAGAGCCTCCCTAGTAATCTTGACCTAAAACTATTTTTGAACCGGCAGATTCCCTGAAGAACTAGAAAGTAAGTCTATAAAATGCGTGGCCAAGGCATATCAATCAAGAAGCCTTCGATTTGAGCGGATTTTCATGGCTAGAACATCCAATAATGTCAATTTTTTTCTCTAGCAGTGAAAATTCCCAATTCAATGGACTTAGAGCAAAAATGTCAACTGTATGTAAGGGTTTGCAAAAAAAGGACAATTCTTTGCGCTGTCAACGAAATCTCTGTTCCATAGGTGGAGCAATCAACAGGATTTTGATTATCCAGTACTTATTATCCAGTTGCCTTATGCCTCATAAAAACGCTACAAATTACAACGCCATCTTTACTTTTGGCTTCAGAGTATTCCTGGCAAAATACAACGGCTCTTATTCGTTTGAGCCGACCAGTAAAAAGTGACAATCCTGCTATCCCATGGACGAAATCCACTTAACCTTTAACCTATTATGTACTCAGAGCTACGTCTATGCATCTGTTTATTAAAATACAATAATGCATTTTGTATTTATAAATGAGCGGGTATAATAGTATTGCAGCTCTGACGGAATATGTCGGGAATATATGGATACCTGATGGCAGTTGATTGGTTATGCACTAATATATATGGGTGTCTAGCGTATTAGTGCAAGCGGAAACTGAGAATTAGTTAGTTATTTAGATCTTACTATAATATATATTATTTAATTAGAAAATTTAAATCGGAAAGTAGATAACTATGAAGATTATATGATCAACATTTTAAATGAATATTAGTTAATTTAATCTTCTGGTCTCCAAGTGCACTTGAGAAGAGTATGGATTGAACTTTCGAACTTTTAAATATTTACAATAAATAATAATTGTAAATATATCTAAATGCAAACTCTAATTCCTGTTAAACAGAGGTCCATTAAACAGAAATTCAAATACGCCGCCCATTTCAAAGGACTGTCCCTTTTCAACCTCAAATTTTAATCTTCAATATTAAATTTATTCTACTTCGAAAAGCGGTTTTCTAGGAATCATGTAGATTTATAAGACTTCTAACGTAGAATTAATTCTTTAAATTGTTTGTAAAAAGAAAAAATCGAGTGAAGAAAATGATTATTTTGTGCTATTTTTGGACGCTGATAACAGTTTCCGTTTCTGATTGGCGTGGTGTTTTTAACTGTTCACGTGACTAACGCAATCGTACAGAACAAGAAAATGGGACATTACGATGAAGGGACATTTCAATCAAAGTCTTCAAATGCAATCAATAAAATCAGAATAACGGAAATCAAGAGTTTATATAGTCGATATATTACTAAGTCGGTTTCTACAAAATATTCAATTACAGTTTCTGGAGAGAGTGTGAATAAATTTTAGATGATTGAATGATTACTATTTTTCCTTCAAACCTTACTTTCAATCATGCTCTCAACTTCAAGCTAGACTAAACATATCCGGACGTGAGTGCAAGCCTTTGTAATAATTTGCTTCTTCTGCTCGAATTCAACTAACGTATATTTTTAAAAGGTATTCTCGCTCCTTCCTTTATTCACCTGCGGATACAAAATTTTTTGCAAAATATAATGGGATTCCCAAACGCTTTTTCTCCTTCTTTGAGTCTTTTGAACTTTCTGAGAAGAAATTTAGTTTAGCTAATAGTTTCTGACTTTCTCCAGTAAAACAGCCTTTCTCTAGGTCGTATTGATTCTTTTCAGTTGTAATGGTACTGATTATCATTATTATCGCTCTAAGTAATACAAATAAAACAATTTTTCATTGTGAAATGCAATTAACATCGAATAACAGTAAGTTCAACAGATGATAAGGGAAATAGGATCAAAAAGTTACAGAGAGTAACGTCAAGATTTCGAAGAATCTTCTTTCATTTGATTTTTGACTTGGGTTATACAATATTTATTAAATGAGTAGTTAACGCTTTAAAATTCGAACTTCAAGAATCGTCACCTGCATTGCGGCAAATATCAGCCCACACTATTCAGCGCTTATTGACCGATTCTGTTTAATCGGAGAAGGTCCATCTTATCGTTTGTCGGTTGAATAGGCAAGTGATTTTTAAGATATTCCGTAGATTAAAATTTTAACATAAATTTAAAAATTCATCAGAAGTCGAATAGCTCCTAGCTAACAACGGCATGCCACACTTCCCAAAACAGAATACCAAGATTTGGCGTGATGGCAAAAGTATATTGAACAATCCCAATGAAATTCGATATAGTGAGAGAGATAAGGAGTGATGAAAGTTGGAACAGAAAGAGAGAACCGCATGTTTTTACTGTTAAATAAGACGGAATAATTCGAGAATATGGGGAACTGATAAGCACTTATTGTGATGACAGTTGGGTCAGATGACAGTTACAAGTTTGGGTCAAAGGAACATAAAGAAGTCACTGCAACAGGGTGGAGAGAAAACCAAGAATAAAAATTTTAGCAAGCGGATACAGAATACTACTTCAGAATCTGCGGTTATATGTTTATGTAGTTATGTATCGGCGTGTTGGAAAACGCTTGTCGGATTACTCATAAAATATGGATAATTTCTGAGGAAGATAATGTTTAATGATTGTAATTTACTCTTAATACTGAATATTCATAGGATTATTGACTGAATTTTGCCTCAAAAGCGACTAAGCTTGAAAAATGATCATGACATATGAGACAGTTTTAACTGACAGTGAGGTCCTTGTAATAGGTTCGTGATATTTAGTTCAAATTGTTGAACGGAAATATAAATCTGACGACTATTCCGAGATACTAGCTGAACAATGAGGCACATATTTTTCTACAATGCAATAATAAAGGGAGATAAAACTTGAAGCTTAAAAATTTATTATCAAAGTGCATAGAGATTCGACCTCAATTAACAATTTGTTTTCCTTAGATCTTTCTGTACTTCAGATATTTGGATTTAAACTTGAATTCATGAAAAAATGACCTGTTTCCTTTGATAGTTTCCTTTTATACGTTTAAAGAAATAGTTTTAATTCTTTATAAAACAGAAATGAGTAGTTATCTGAAATAGCCCAAGACTAAAATATTGGGTGATTGTAACTCTTGTAGCTTTATATCTCAGCAAGTGTTAGTTGGCATAGTCTAATCATTTTAGCCGGTAAGTCACTATATTAATTGTCCATGACCTCTTCTTATTTGTTTTTAGATGGCTCCAAAACACGATTAATAGCAGCAATGGTTCGGAAGAATTTCCAGCTTAGAAGATGGACGCATTTTCCTATTTCGGTGAGTTAACAGGATAAGCGCATACGCTATTCCTATTTCCCAGTTGAAAATGCCAGTCATAATTGGCGGTATAAAAATACCTCTTTTCAAAATGCATACTATGTGGAAAACATATTTCATAGGTAAAAAGCAAGGTAAATCTTCCAAAAGATTGTATTCCCATTTATCTCAGTTCAAAATTATTGCTTCTTCTCCCAGGGCTCTAAGGTAAATTTTAAAAAAGGTTATATTCTCAATGAATACCCAATCACGGGTTCGAAAGATGCTTCTTCTGCGTTAACCAGCAAGCAATAGGAAGTGAAGTAGAAAAAAATTGTGGTGGCGAGGCAAAGAAGTAGACGCTGCTTTGCTGTGGCAAAGTGCAAAGAAAAGGCTTAAACTTTATTGTGGCCAAGTGATGATTTAAGAGGTTCCTATTTTAGAGAGCCCTTATTAGTACCATCTTGTGAATGGTCGATTAAGCATTCTAAAAAAATTTAGATCGTTGGTATTATAAAATATAATATTACGATTCATGTACATCTGCTCTTAGGATGACTAAGCTACTGCCTCATAAACAAGCATTGCGGAGATCATTGCACTGATAAGGTTTAATACAGCACCCAAGGAAAATTTGTTTGTATATACATTCATTAGGTGGACACACAGATAATATAAGAGATCTGGAGCTCAAACACCGCTGAATGAAAAATTTTTCAGCATATATGTATCTGCATTGTGGCAGATATTGAGTTTTCATATTTTAGGTAAAAATTGTGTACTTGTAATCAAGGGGGAGCACCAGAATAAATGGAGCATCAAACAAATGCTATGCGGTATGAAACGGAGGAGTGGGTCAAAAATGGATAAGGAGGTGAAAACGTCATCATTTTATTCTTTTTTGGATTCAGTAGCATTGACTTGTTCATAAGTTCGAAATGGAAGAGTTCAATTTGTGATCTACTAATGTTTGATCTTCACCGTTAGACTCCAAGTTTCACAAGTGAGGGTGCGTTCATTAAAATCAGAATTTGTGACCGGTTAGTATAATTCCATGGTTGGTCATACCTGTAGCGGATGCTACATCAAAAAGTCTTTTTGCTACACCTAAGTAATCCTCCTAAGCAGTCCGAATAACCTCTAGCGGAGTCCAAATTAGCTAAACTATGCCCAGAGTGGTAGGAACCAGAAAGGTGCTGTGTAGAGAGGGTCTATTGATCACTTCCTTGTTACTGTGAGTCAAAAGCTTAGTCATTAAATGCAAAGCCACGCCAGGCTGCAGGGATCTTGACTGCTGATTAGTTGAGAAGGACCTTGCAGACACGTCCGCGCTTGTTCTCTACGCCACCGGTTACATCCTCGCACTTCCCAGAAAGTTCTAGCGCACGTGATTCAATCAGCCTTGTTAGTGTTGTGAACCCCACAGTACCCTCCCCCTAGAGTGTTATTAGATCGCTAAAAGGTAAAAACGCTCTATAATTAGTCACTGTACATAATCGGCCAATCGGGAAGGAAAGCTAACTCTTCGACCGCAACGTGTGCGACAGAGTTCGGATCGAGAAATACAAGAAGGTGGAGTGGTAGATTCAACAGTGTCTTGGAGTGAGGACTGGACTGAGGGAGTAAAAGGTTGTGTAATATCTTTAGAGGAGGACTGAGCACGAGTATTGAATGAGTGTACATTGTCGGGAGACACAAAGGGAAGGTTAAGGAAGTAGAGAATTAGGGTTTGCAAGCAGTAAGTAGTTGACAGTAGTTGGTGGCGGTTTGGCTGCTTGATACCACTCGATTTATTTTTAAATGAGAGTAACATCGATAAATTTAACAGGGCACTATTCACAACAACTCACACAAACCAATTATTGAGACAGTCGCCTTCTCTTTCATTATAATAGAGACGTCATATATTTCTTTTAAACATTAATGAAGCATAGGAAAAGTTATATTATTGAAAAATAGTCGACTACTAATATTCGGTTTACAAAGTTGATTCTTCAATTTTGTCAGCAAAAGTGTAAAATGAAATAACTTGCTAAATAAATCAGTTTAAAAATTATTATTCCTGTTTTCGTTATATTTCAGTATGATTACATTTTTCAAATGTATTCATTGTTTATTCAAAATTTTCCCTGGCTTTCGTTTTGATTTTCTACTTTAACTACTAACAGGCGAATATGCATTCTTCGGCTGCTATTGCATCCACTTGCTTGGATTATAAAACTCTGTGTTGCGTGCTCCTAGAATAGTTGAAAGCTTAAATTCCCGCTGGCGCCATAATTTATTGTCAATCATTATCAATGAAATACCAATATCGTACGTAGGCACCAACTATTATTCAAAATCAGAGCGTTACGATTCTTTCACCCCCTATATCAACCTAAAGAGTAATATTAATAGTATAATGCGGTAATTTTATTTTAAGTTTTTACAAAAGATTTAATAGCAGTAGTGTGCTCCTTCAAATTCGTCCTCGATTGATGAAACAATCTCTTTCAATTTTAAATTGAATAGATGTAAAAAATATAAGTTGTAGTAGTTTTAAGAAGTTAAAACATAGGCAGCGTCGTGTATCTACCAACAAAAAGCGTTTTTATTATCGAAATACTTTAAACAGAAACGTCTTGAGTCAAGAACTGATTTCTCAATGACTGCCATTCTGGTTATTCTTCATATTCCAGTGCTTAATTTATTCAAGCGTTAATACAGAGGTGCTTTTATTTCGTTATTATCATTATTCTTAATTATAATACTTTTATTTGTAGTAATTCTTGTTTCCTTTCCCTATCCAACGTTAATAATGGAGAAGATAACTACATCCCTTAGCTTCAATACAGAATCTTCTAAAACAATATAACCACTTCCATCACCAGAATTCCATCCTTGGATCTAGACCTCAAAGTCATGCAAGTTTTCTGATTATGCCTATTTACTGAACGTTTCTGCTAGTAATACAAATACTATGAACAAAAACCTTTATAATTTTATGCTACTAGTAATACATAGTTTAATGTTTTACGATGTTTTGGTAGGTTGTCGTGGATTAGCAAAATTATTCTTTTCAAAAATGCATCGTGATGAATTAACGCTAAAAATAAAGGAAGAGTTTAGAAGAAAACATTGTTCTCACTTGACTAATTTGCATATTCCCAAGAGGCAGCTCTGTGGACTGTCATTCGACTCATCAGTTGTGAAATTGGCTTCTATCCGCAACAGTTAATTCTCATAGAAAATGCACAAAGTAGATGAAATGAATTATTAATGAGTGTCGTGTTACCTCTAATGGAGCTTTTAGGGTGAATTAAGGATTTAAAATAAATATTTTGAGTCTGGTCATAACAAAATAACCGGATGAATGAAATATTGAATATGTGATTTTACAGGTAGAACAGAAAATAATTTAGGTGAAAAGTTAAGGACGTGCAAAAAAAAGACGAAAATTAAGAAAAAATTACTTTAGAAATTCCTAAATCCCTCCATCTACTTTTCTCAATGACATTTACAGACCAGGCAGGCCATTTTCGAGACATATAAAGACGAAATATGTGCTGTTTAACTCCCATCTCGTTGATTGACATTTTAATGGCATTTTGACAAAAATACAGCCTTTTATGTTTAGACATGCACAGAGGTCTGTTTTTTGCTTCTATTATTTATGTTGCAGATAATTGTAGGAGCACTCTTTTGTGCTCTTATTATATAATTTTGGATTATTCATACAAAAGGAACTTGCATTAATTCCCCCTCGAATGTAGGTTTAATCTTACTATCAGCAATAGTCTAAATAGTTAAAAATGCAATTTATTTAATTGTTCTCCGTCAGCTTGATGTTAATTTTAAATAAAGCTTAGTTGCTAATGTAAAATAGCTAATTCTGCAATGGAGTCATACAATAAATATTTATATCGGAAAAGACTGAATTAGTTTAATTCCAAGGTATGTTATTTAACAAAGACCTTTGCTTACAGCAGATATCTTCCTATACCTTCTTCGTATAAAGGGGGTTAAAGTTTGACCTATCATCGACCGATAACAATATCACCCAGACTATCAAGAAATCAAGGGCGGTATAATGGGTCCATTCATTTAAGTGTCGGACAATAGGATGCATAGCTTCCAAGTTCTAGTACATTAAAGATAGAGCTCTGATAGGCTTCGTGATTACCTTTTCTGCATTTTGACATTCTTTACGAGCTATGATTCAGTATTCCTGGAAAAATGTCCTCTTTATTTTTATGAACAACCTTGAAATAGGAATTGTTATATGAAAGTACACATCTGGCAGCGCAAAAATTCAGGATAAATTTCTAGTGGAGTCAGTACCAGTATTTCTACTACCACCGTGCAGCGCAGTATTGCTTCCACAAACTGAAAAATAATAGGCCACCTGAAACTATCTGCGGGCTGTGAAACATTCCACCCACCTCAAGAAAGAAAATGAACACTTACCATTATGCTTGTTAACATTCAATCAGTGCCCACAGTAATTGTAAATATGGCAACTACGGTATTTTTACCTTTATATATCGAATTTTTTTAATTTTATAGGTTTTGAGCTCTTTAATTTAATTTTTTGATATTCTCGATGTAAAATCTTGCTCCTTGGTTCGAATCAACCACTAATTGCTTCTTGTATCATGCGTATTGTGATTGACCTTTTTTCTGAAAATCACTTTCAATTTTGCTGTTATGTGTCAACAGTGAAATTAACCTGTTGGATTATGAAGCAGTTAATTAATGCTTGTTAAGTGTGGTCCCTACAAATGCCGGAACTTTGGTTAAAGATGGAAACCGTTGTAGCGGATATGTCCTGTTACCAAAAAAGTCCCACCTTTCCGTTTGATTCATCAAATTCGTCAATACTGTGATATTACATACCAAACAGTTCCCTTTTGATAATCAATCAAAACCATGATGTCGATGCAAAATATGATGCTTTGAGATTCAAATCTCTCACTTTTTATTTCAAGATGAAGTAAAAGGGATTGATCCTCAGTCAAAAATCAGCATGTGTGACTAGAAGGATAGATTATCCAACGACAGTTGAGAGTGACTGTGTCGTCTATTAATGGTCTAACGTTCAGTTCCTATGTCTTGAATGTTCAGAGCGTATCAACCGGATTTTTCCATCTTTCTACGGTTTTTACACCTTCCTTCAACATACTAAGTAAATACTTTCTGTAATTGCATGATTTTCTTTTCTGTTTCGAACTCAATTATGACGAAATAACATTTAATTTGAAAATTATCCATTCGAGAGAGGAGAATGTTTGAATAATTTATAAATAGTAATATCCGGTAGACACGCAAGAAAGTAATATAAATTTCGAAGCAAAAGTCAAAGCTCTTCTACAAAAAATATATCTCAGAAAATATATTTAAAATAAGCAATTTTTGTTTTAAGCGATTGCAATCGGATCTTAATAAAAGAAATCACAGATTGCCGTCTTTGAGAATCAAATACTTTTTTGCTTCGAGTTTGCTCTTTCATTTTATTATTTTTCATTTTAGTAAATAATAATATGCAACCAATTTGATTGCCATTTAACCCTCTTCTAGAGACCAACTTGTGCAGAACCCCAAAAGTCCATTAGAGGTTGGGACTTTCTGTCACCATCGAAGGTCTTCTACATACTTGTGCGTCTATATCTCTTAGAATAATTTAATATATAGGCCAAAAACAGTATTCTCACAAATTCCTTTCCAGCGAAAAGCCTTTAAAAGCGCAAATCTGCGTGCAATTTTAAATATTACAAAGATTTGAGGCATTTCGCGTTATCTGGTGGCTAAATGCAAAAAGAAACTTTAGGTCGACTACTTAATTTATTTAAATAAGTAGAAACAGAAAGTGGACAGGGAAGCTTGTTCATCACATCGATTCGCTGTCATTTATGAGTAGTGCAACTTCATATCACTCAGGGAGTATATTAAAGCGTACGCATTTTATAAGCTAAAACTGAATTCAATTTTGGGGAAATTTCCATTAGATAAAACGACTAATTGCATGAGGTTATTTTTAGACAGCTTTCTGAGAGTTAGAAGTCTATCAGTGGGTAAGGTAGTATCACCGTACATACACCGGTATATTCATTGAAATCCATAGGGATATGCAAGCAGCTTTTAGACTCTACAATCCCTCTTATAAGCTTCTAAATCGCCATGCGTTTGCATACAAACACTCTATGGAATTCTTGATGTAATCCTACCCCTTGCTCTACCGCTATGCTCCCGTTTCTACCACTCGGCTATATCTCTCTTATTTACAATTCCCTTCTACCTTACCTGTTTCTCAAAATCATGCCAGCTAACTCCTACAATCGAGTCCTTCAGCTGCTGTTCTCTAATTGCACCGCACCCTAACCTATCTTCTAATTTTGAAACCCTTGTATGTTTCTCTTTCTCCCTATCCTCCCTCTCCCCAAGTTATTTGCATCAGATCAACATTAGAATAACCTGATACGTACTTTTCTAATTTTGATTCATTTAAGAGGAAATTAAGTGTTTTCCTTTACTCAAAATTCTATTTAGCCAACTTCCAACTCATCAAAACTTGTATTATGCAACGTAACGAAATTTAATTTGTATTAAAGAAAGTTATAAGGATAAAGAAGCATCAGTCACTATTCAAGTAAATGAGAATTTGTAACAACGTGAGGACAATCTATCGCGGCCACATCGATCGATTAGAAGAAATAAATCAAGTCACTCATGTCGCCAGATCAGTTCGGAGGTGGCAGGCAAGCCATCCCAATTTATTAATAAATAAATTAGGTTTACACACAAAACATTTCTTTGTTAGAGGTCAGTGATGTCTCGTTGTCGGTGTCTCGGCGTGATGATCGACACCTGTTTAGATATCTATATGCACACACACAAACACACAGCGGGACCATCTGTGGACAGTACAGTGGAAATCTTATCGCCAGGTGTTGATAGACATCTGCTGACAATAGTAGAATTCTATACTTTTAAGAATGAAAATCCTCATCGTCCCCTCTCATTTCCCTGTGATCAATTCGTGATTTTGGCTTGAACTTCAATTGATTACCTTTTAACCTTTTTTTGGTAATTCAACTTTAGCTTTTTTTATTTTAAAACTTTTTAAAATAATGCCAATATATTGGGAAATCCAAGGAACAATATTCTTACTCATTTGGTAATTCTAACTAACTTATCATAAATATGATCAGTTCCTGATAATAGAGAGATCAGGTAGCATTTTTTTCATTCTACAACTTGAATTTACGTTTGTATTTATAATGCTTCAGAGAAAAATTATTAAAACGATAACTGAATAAACTTGAATGCAAGGATATTTTGTTGGACATCTCTTGAAAATTTTGACAAAGTTTTAGAAGTGAAGAAAGAACTAATTTATTAAATCGAGGCCCGAAAAATAGCTCAATTTCTTCCTCTGTGATTACCTCTAGATTATTCGATTAGTGAAAATTATTATGCCTCCCAATATATTGCCAAACTTTGGAAAAACATCAAAATTTTTTATTTTTGTACATTTGAATCAGATAATAAACTGTCCGCTATTTATTAAAAAACTACTAGTCATTCAAAATTAGCTCATTAAATATTTCTTTCTTGTCATTGACGTCACTAGGAAATACCTTCATACTATCTGTTGAAAAAATGTATGCCTTTATTCCCTTAAAAGAGATTATAAGAAAGTCAAGATTCTTTTTACTTTCAATATTTACTCATAATCACAACCCCAAAAGATTCAGGCTATTAAGACACTTCAACGAGATCTAAGATATCTTTATCCTTTACCAGTGATGTTAAGTGCCCAGTCAGGAACAGTATTCAGATCAAACAGCGCTGTTCCATAAGTCATCGTGCATATTGTCACGATGAGTTGAGCCAGTAGATTAAGAATGAATCCCGTTTTCATCTAAAGGATAAAGAGTTGTGAATTACCAAAGGTTATATTTAATCGTAATGCCCTCAGGTTAAGACCATTTTGGTCAGATGTCTTATGGGTTTTGATTACGAGGGAAAAAATAATAAAAATTATACATCTGGTAGGGAAGGTTTTGTAATATTAACTTTATTGAAGGATAAGGCTTTATTATCCTGTTCTCACCCCATTTTTTGCACGGTTAGGAATTGTGACGTTCCATTTCAACAGACTAACGGTTTTCAAGCTTGTTAAAAAACATCGCATCGGAAACTTAATTCTCTAAGGATTTTTTCAAACAGTAATTATTAATTTATAAAAATCGTGAAATCTTTCGTGTATTCCTCATGCCCTCTTTGAAGATTAGAGATATTTTCAAAATATAACTATGGTCCGGGCAATTCTCTCAATATTTTAATAATATCGAAATAAATCAGGTAACACCTATTCTGCTAATTTTGCCGGTAAACATTTAAGTTCTGTCTGCTATCTAAATTTATATTTTGAGCCTTAGTATCAAAATAAATTTTGCATTGAGATTTTATCTCGGTTTTACATAAAACCGTTTAAGTTTGTTTTAAACTAAACGAACAATTAGTAAAACACTGATCTGCGCTCGTTGTTTTAATTTACGATGTGATTAAAACAAGTTGTGAGATCTTTTTAAAATAAATACTTTACGGTATTTTAAGTATTTGCCACCAACACCTTTATGAAATAAACTCCTCTAAGTTATCGAAACCAAGGGTAGCAGAATTTGTAAAATTTTAGATGTTTTCATGAATTCATTAATTTGCATTAACTGGATAAACACAAAATAAATCGTTTTGGTTTAATAGTAAATATATAAATAAGATTTATTTATAAGAATTTCCACCTATTAAACCTAAGCGTTGTTTATACTCAAATACTTCCTTAATTTCAGCTCCCTATTATCTCCATTTGATTAAAATAAATGATTACATTTTGCTTCAGAATATAATTTTGGCAAGGCGATATAGAACTTTTCTTATTTTTTAGTGGAGTGAAATGAGATGGAAATGTGGCGATTTTGGATCTTCGAATTTGATATTTATCTTCATTTAAGAGGGTAATCAATTTTGATATCCCAGAGGGCTTTTGGGTTGAGATAGTTTAAAATATTGGAGCTTAGCTTTGAAAGTTGCTAAATAAAGAAGTTGAGCACAATATAATCTTCCCCAAAGTGAACGTTGTGTCATTTTGTTTTTGTAATCTAGCATTCAAAAGGCAATTTTTATTCTTAGAATATCAGAAAAATGCGTCCAATTCGGAGATCGAAAAAGCTAGTGTGATTTGAAATTTTGTATTCGTGAAGTTAAACAAACCTACCATTCGCTAGATTTCCTTCTACTTTTCTCACCCTACTAAACACTCAGGGAAATGAATGAATAGTTATAAATAGACGGAAAGTTTGCAAGCTGGAAACGATCGAATAAGTTAATTGAACGTGGGATTATAAAGTTGGCGACGTACCATTTCAAAGAGGCGAACGCGACCCTTGGCAAAAATGATGGCGTTTGGTGGGGTGGCAGCAGGCAAGATAAAAGCCAGAGAGGTTGCCATTACGAGAGGAAGTGCCAACGCCAAAGGATGAAGAGATACTTTGTTGGCCTATTTGGACAAAATTCGCGTCCAGAGATAAAAAAATCAATATAACAGATAATCAAGTTAATCAGTTTAATCAGAATTTTTCGATAACAGATATTTGTGACATGTTGAAAATATGCACATTGGTTACCAAAAATATAAAAATATGCCGTTTTATTATGATACATTTTTATTTCATTTCTAATAGAATTTTTATACTTATTAAGCCGACATTTCTAAAAATATTGCCGAGTACATAACTATTTAAAGTATTTAGAATATGAAGTATGTATTATCAAACACAAGTAGGTGAGTTATGACTTTACGTTTTAAGAAAAATACTTATTATTAAATGCGAGCACGTATTTCTTATTATTAGAAAGAATGAAGAGTATTCAAATTGGTCAGAGTAAAACTCCAAACCATTCGTATTTAATTTTGAGGTGAAAATTGAAATGATGAGCTTACTTTTTCAAAAGTAGAATATTCATATAGATATATATATATATATGTATTTCTGAAAATATTAACTTAGGTATTAATAGCAATGTTAACTCCCAGGCCCATATAGGAAAGCACTTCCACCACTAATTTCTGGCAGGGATTTAGCATCTTGGAGACTAGCTAGTGAAAAATTGAAACTCTATGATTCTCTTTATTAACTTGGCTTGATAATATTTTCAAAATCAGTAATGCCTTAAATTAATGACATTTAGAGTTATTTGGCAACTAATAATCTGCATTTGTATAATATTAAATTCTATCTTTAATTGATTTTATTATTAGTTACTATGAAAATAAGTTGACGTACTGGGTGTTCCGCAATGTTAGCCTTGCAAATCTATTTTTCTGGCAAGCACGATTAGATGATGCTAGTACTTTAACTGGAAAAGTTAAGCGAAACTTATCTTCCCTCTGAAACTTTTGGAAGAATATTTCAATGAAGATAATTTAACCTATTTAAAATAGTTGGAGATTAATTTATAACCTGCTCTCTATAACACTGAATGGTCACTGATAATAACTAGATCTAAATAGTTTTCTGCTATTTGGCTTCAGGCCAAGTAGTGCTACTCGAGTTCTTAATCCGCCTGGAGAATCCCGAAGAATCAAACATACAGTCTCCTTCTTCTCTCATTTACTGACATCCAATAAGAATGCAGCCTACTTCATCACACCCATCCCTTCATCTTGTGACCACTAATCCATTTCTTTGTGATAATGCTCTTTCCACTTGATTTAGCAATTGCTAAATTTAGGGAAAAATAAAAACTTTACCTGATGGTGGATTTTAAATAAACTGCTAAATTTAATGGCTTGTGTTTGTTAAAACCGTTAACCACTTTTTTGTGAATTTGGCTGACGGTAATATCCTAGAAGCCGAAGGAACGAATTGTCATATTTTCAGATCTACTTTAACAGATCTATGTGATTATTACTTTACTTATTTATAAATAAGTGTACAGTTTTACAGCTCCTGTGATTAGAAATTAATAATTAATGGAAAGTTTATGACCAAGAAAAATTTCCATTTATAGCAGACGACAAACTTACGAGTTCGAACATGATAGGAGTGAGTATTGAGACAGTAGCGGTGTTTGATACTGTTTCCGTTAAAAATGAGCACATCATAGTCAGGAGATAGACTAATGCGAATACTGGAAGGTTGCCAACTCCGATTAGATAATTGCTGATAATCGTTGACAGACCCGATGACTATAAAATGTTTAAAAGGATTTAAAAGTGCAAAATGTACGTTGATAAAATTATCTTGATACTAGTTTTGTCATGATTTGCGTTCTATACTACAAATCGGTACAAATTGGAGCCCCAAATATTCACGAATAATCTGTTTAAACTGCATCAAAATGGTAATAATATAAAACTTAAACACAAATGGACTGTTTTAAATTATTTTTTCTTATTATTTTATCAAAAATTGAAATTTTTTATAAACAGTTAAAGGCGAATTCTTCTACTTCCTTTATTTGAAGTATGATAGTCACACTATTATTAATTTACTTAAATAATTAATGATTCTGCTAAAAATATAATAAAATAAATATTTATAACTAACTCTCAATGACTGCTTACTTTCATTTGCACATAGTTCTCAAATTATCTATGGAATAATCACGATTTATTATACTGTAAAATAATTAATGCTGACATATGTTAAATTACAAGGCTTAAACTTGTATTTATTCGCTTGTTGAATGACTTCCCAGCACTGAATTGCGTCTAGACTCTTTCCAAAAGTTCGACATTGAGATAGTTTTGTTTAAAAGGGGGGACAAGGAGGGAGTGTCCATCGAAAGGTTTGTGTGTTTAAGCATACCGTTACTATTTTTGAAAGCGCAAAGCCTCCGCCAATTAGTACAACGACTCCCCAAGCGCATTTGGATTCAGCCACAGTCCATGGCAAAAGAGGTAGATTTATTCTATGCAAGGCTTCATTGCCTACAATGTGTATATGTGTTCATTTGATTATTATCTACAACTTACGAGTTTCGTCTGGTCTAACGCGCAGTTTGAATGGGTTATTGTATGGCAAAACCATTGCAAGGAACGCTATCAAAACTATTGGCTGGGTATCACCGACATAGCTGAAATTTATTCAGTTTTATAATAATGTCCAGTGAGTTTAGTATTAAAACAAATAACTTCACTAAACTTACTTTATAACCCGACCTTTTGAATTTGTTTTAATCGGCATAAACCTGGACCAACCTGGAATTCCAGGTTCTCTTGCAATCCATAGAAATATCAAGGAGGTAAAAAGGATTAAAACCGTTCCTTCTGCCCAACTGAAGTGTATTAAAAAACAAAAGTAACTTAGAATAGCGATGATAGTACAGATGGTTCTTGATAAAGATTCTTACGTCATGGGTCCGAGGACTTTCTTTTCTTCTACGAGAATTTGCTCTACTATATCAGATAGAGGGATATCTTTGCTGCCTTCGGCCTTTTCGAGCTCGTTTTCATTTTCCTCATTTTCATAAGGAGTTTTGACTGAGCTCTGACCAGATCTGCGTTTCGGTCTACTGCAGCTGAATAATTGCCTAAAATTTAACAAATAGCAACTACGTGATAAAAGCTTTTTGAGCAAAAACTAAAAGGCATTAAACAATAGACTCAACTTACTTTGGGCCAAGATAAATTATACAGATCACAAACCAAATGCAGAATAGAGTAATTAGAGATATAGGAATGGCGTAAGCCATCCATGAACCGAAATTTAAACCCGTATGTGGACCATACACACTGAAAATGAATAGAATGAGTCAATGTTTTTTATCATGATCAACTTAATTGAGGTGGCAAAATTATCAAAAGTTTGGGTTATTTTGAAAAAGCGTAATTTTTATTTGAATTTAAAAATTTAATTGCCAAAAAGTATTCTCCTGTTACTAATGAAATAAACATTCAAGATTTCATTAGGTGAATCCTTGGACTTGAGTTTAGCATGGTAGTTATTGACTATTGTTGAATCAACTTGAGCATTTAATTCTGTAATGATTCTCCACCTTCTTTGAACTCTAACTTAGTTTGCCATAAAATGTGCTAATAACTTACGACATTCTTGAAAATTTTCTTACTTAGAATTGCTTTTATCTCTTATATTAATAACTACTATCTTAAAGTAAACATTTGGGATCCAGAGAAAGTGCGAGCATTCAGCAGATATGGTGAAGCGAATCTAAACATTATTTTATTTGATTAGAATGAAGACACTTATAGCATCACAGTATTACTATACAAAATAATATATATTATTACTAGCATAAATGAAACGCTTACTCAGTGAGAAGATTGTAGATGACGAGATTTGTTGGGGTTCCGGTTAAGGTTCCCATACCTCCAGTACTTGCCGAGTAGCAAACACTCAAGCTGAGACCGATTCCAAATTTCTCCCATTTCGATGCTTTCTTCTTGGTATGTTCCTTCACATTTTTGTTTCTTAAAAAATTATGAATAAGTGGAAATTCGAAAAAAGCTCTCAAAAGACAAGACTGATTTAGAAATTTTATCCATTTAATTCGAGTAGTAATAATGATAACAATATCATTAAGCTTTAAATTAAACAAAAACTAAAATATTTCAATTAAATGCTTTAAAAATTTGTTTTAATAATTTAATTTTTTACGCGTTAGCAATTTTTTTCCTTTAACAAAATATTGTTAATTGATTTCAAATCTACTCTTTGTATCTTTATTCAACATTTAAATAGAAATTGTTATCATGATTTGAATATTTAAATATTCATTTGTTTATTTAAAAATATATATAATGAGTTTGAATAGTTATAGCGGTGAGAAAAATTGGTAAAAACGCAGCCAAGCAAATAAATAATGACAAGCAGTTTATAACTGCATAGGAAAAAGCGTTAATTTGTTTGTGACAATACTAAACTGAGGCGTAAAATTCTTCTGTCCATTCGTACATAAATGGTGCCTTCAACGTACAGGTTATATATAATAAAAACATTTCATCACCCAATTCAGGGATTTAACTGGTTGGTTGTGAACAATAGAGTTTAATCAGGGTTCCTTAATGGAGCCTATAAAAATCAGTTTCACTTTTAATTATTACAAATTGATAAGACTCGCTGCTGACATACATTTCGTTTTGAAATAAAGCGATTCAAACATGTTGTTGTGATTGGATCGCATCCTAACTCTGCCAAAACATAGTTGTAATATTAATATTCATACTACCTCCAAAATCCGTTAATATTTTCTTAAGGAGGTGCAAATTTTGGGCTTCGTTGAAGCCTTTTAATTCTCACACCGAATGACCTCATATTGCTTTATTTTATTGCACCAGTACACCCTTTGGATATCTTACTTAAAGCCTATAATTTCATTTAATTTGATTTGATGAATGGGACACTCTGTCAAGATTTTTCCATTTTTCACTGAGAAAAATAAATTACGCATAATTCTTACTCAATGTGGAAGTTCAACTATTGAACCTTCAGGAAATATTTCATCCATATTACTAACTATTGCGATGATCAACACCCATTCATAGTTTGTCCACATGATAAACGACCTTTGAAACGTGTATTATGACCTTCCACATTCCCAAGCGTATCCTACTTCTCTGCAAATACGATTTCAATTCCCAAAATATTGTACGCTAAAATCAAGCAAGTCCTGTTCTCTCTGAGCCTTATAGATCTTCAAGCATAGTTCCTGAGTCGATACAACTAGGATTTATCTTTTCACTGTCATGCCTAATTCTAGCTATTATGCTTTCTTCATTCTGGGATATTTTTTCAATTCTTTTTGATTGAGAAAATATCTCATATTGAAAGGTGTTATCGAATATCTATTTTTATACGTCAACAAGTCTTCTTTGTTCTTTAAAGACCGAAAAGTACTTATCTCTTGTATGAATATTTAAATCGCTCTATTGACATCAAAATTTCTCACAAATCTGTATCGGATATGTAAAATATTCTGCTGCAGCAACACAATCACCATGGATTTTCAATAAATTTCAGAACACGAAAAGATAATTTAATTCTCTACTAAATGGTTCCGTAAGTCTATATCATTTGGTACTGGCTTTGCAGTTAGGAGAAGACATTAAGTTCTTTTTAATCATTGTTATAAAAATCTTACTTTTCATCATTTAATTCCTTTCTTGCCACTGATGTATTAAATGCTACAAAAATTAGAAAAAGTATTCATTACTTCCTAGGAATACGCACGCTGTGATTATAAACTTTAACTTACTGTCACTGACTTCATCAATTCGATTCAATAGAGTTTCCGTAATTGTGCTCATCAGCAGTGTCGTGGCGCTATTGCTCATCCATAAGGATAAGCACCATGTTGGAACCATTATTCCAAGAATAAGTCTTTAGATAATAGACGGAAATAAGAAACACTTGCGTCAAGGAGTCTAATTAATATCTGCATTTAGTACCCACCTCGATTAATTACTACTTGAACTTTGAGTTTGTTTTAGTGAAGTGGTGGCTTTATTTACTTATTAATTGAATTTTCAATGGTGTAAGCATGGCGAAATAGTCTCAAGTCCGATCATTATTGACACTTTATTGGAAATATTCGGAAACCATTATATGTAAATGATATGAAATTTTTACGATTATTTGTCTATCTTATAGATCGGAGGGAGAAGAATTAAGTTATCAAACATTGAAATTTATAAGAAAGTCAGAAATTAAGCCTATTAAATAAAAGATTACGGCCTAATGGATCTTAAAACTCCAATTCAGATAAAGTTAAACCATTGTAGTACACTGTCCTTTGTTATCTACTTCCATACTATCCTCTTCTTACAAACCTCTTTCGAAGACCGACCAGGCGTTTGTGCCTAGTTACTTTTCTGTAATTAAAAACTGCAAAATATTTGCATGAGTGAGTTGTGTCATATTAAATATATCGTTGCTAGTGACACATTCTTGCTCTTAGTTACCTAAAAATGGAAATAAACGGAGGTGGTATAAGCAACCATGGAAATGAATCAACCGGTCAATAAGCTCTAAATTTCGTGGACTTAATTCCACCCATGAAACTGTCCATAAAATTATGAAAGTTGTACATCATGACTCCTCCATGACGTCCCCCAAATCCAGATAAAAAAGACTTATAATGTCCTGAATTTATTGCTTACTTATTTTCAACTCCAATTCTCGTTTCACATCTCATTATACTCGTTTGTTGTTCCCCCCATTCAAATGATTTCCGTGATAAAACGTGTGAAAGATTATTCGCTATGTTATGGGCAATAATAGTAACAAGCTATTTCCTTCCAATGGGTAATAAGTAATAATTTAGTGCAAAGTTAAGAAATAAAAGCGAAAAAAATAAAATTAATGGATCTTACAGTCTGGGATCCCCTCCCATATATTTAAGGCAGAGCATTACAATTCTTCTATGTAAATTGCAGTGTTCAGCAGCTCCAGCAAGGAACATACTCGAGATAAACAGGAAATTAGACGTCTACAAAAAAGCAATGAAAGGCATATTTTACCTAATTTATTACTGAAGTGCAAACATTTTAATTTAGTTAATGATTTGTATTAAATTTGTGTGCAAATTATCACTTTGAAAAAATAGTTTTTAATTGCCTATTATTTATCAAAGTTAAGGAGCACACTTCTAAAAAATGGTGGCGTTATGCATTCTATAAATTTCAAAGTACTTTAAAGCGTTATTTAGTAAATTTGTGTTAAATGTTCCTTCAAATTGTACAGGTTTCGTCAAAATAATAAAGCAATATATGTGAACTAATTTAACATTTATGTGAAATAGGAGGTGAAAAATTTTGTAGAGAGCAAGGTTTTTCTAATAGAACTGAAGTTAAATTTAAATTATTTAACATAATATCACTTACTGGCAGGTACTCTCTTGACAGCGTACCCGAAGTTTGAAGACCCATGATTGGACCCGCAAACATTGGTAAGAGGGCGGTAGCATAGAGGGGAATTACTCCAGTTATCCAATATCCACTCATCCATGCTAGAATGTAGGCGCTTTTGGTGATCTAAATTCAATGTAAATAGCTAATGATTATGTCTTACACTTCCTGAGTTTTGACAAAGATTTATTTGGTAAAAGGGATTGAGAAATCGAAAACCCACGGTATTGTCTGAATAAGGATTTTTATCTCGGCGTTTATTAACTGAAATTGATCAAAAAGCTAGAAAATATTCTGAGAACATTTTACGACTCAGCATCGCTCAGTGATCCTCGATATTACTGGATGGACGGTTAAATATGTTTTTCAATTGGAGAGTTGTAAGAATGTTATCGCTTCGGTCAAGTTGAGTGTTTAAATACATTTGTCATTGATCGATTCGGCAATTTTTATAAAGTATTGAGTTATATCACAAGTGAACATGAGTTAATAAAAAATCGAATTTCTGTTGAAGAAGAGTTTTTCAAATTTTCCTCTCCACCGATTTTAGCAGCTCTCAGAGCCTTCCCGTTTCAGAAAATCGCATTCTATTTCAACATTCTCGAACTAGGGTGATTATTAATCTCTGTCGTTGGAAGATTTTTACCTAACCCGCTCATCTACGTTAGAACTTAGTTAGCAGCAAATATTTTTAAACATTCGATGAAGTGTTATTCCTAATGTAAATGTATATCAATAAATATTAATACATAAACTTGCCGTATTTGTATTTATGAGAACCAAAGGCAGCAAAGCCACAGGGTAAAGAAAGGTAAAAAGATAACGAAAGTAGTAGATTAAAATCACCAAACTCAGGGGCAAATCCTTAAATGTAATGCACCTCATTTTTCCTTAAACGAAGAAAAGAACACTGAGTTAAGTAATAGATATTAGGGAAATAATAAAAAATAATTTGTAAGAAAGTAAAAACCTGAACCCTGTCTATTTTAAGCTTGTCATATATGCAGTATGTATGTATGTAGTAATCTTACATTATATACAATACACTTCTTTTGTTTCAAAGAAATATACTGTACACAATAGTTATTCAATATACATATATATGACACGTAGTATCTAACTGAGTTTCGACAGAGAAATAATCCCGGTATTAAAGCGTTTAGATTTAACTAAATAAAAGTTTGGTCTGCGAAAATTAAAAGATGATAAAGAGTAAATATTCCAAGCTAACCTTTGAACGAGAGACTACAACTGCTTTCAAGTGGACATGATATAGATGCTTAAATACCCTAGGAGATAGCCAATCTAAGAGAGCTTCAAGCGTTGGGTTCACTTAATTTTATTCATACATGAATTATCTAGAATCGCTAAATCAGTGACCGTCTTACTTCAACTGATTAATCCAGATTTAAGATTATAAGAGGGAAGATGAGACTGAACTTCAGGTGACTGAAAAAACCACCTCGATTTTTACTTGCAAAGACGCAAGTTTTATTCATTTTAGGGATTTAAATGAAGGGCTGCGGAAACACGATTTGACCATCACGAAGATACTTGCAATCAAATCAATGACAACTGATCTAAATTTGTGTACTATTTGAATCTACAGACTACTCATACAGCATATCCACCCATAAGTTATGTTATAGTGCTCGTTTCGGGTTTCACTATTTGACTATTATTATCAATGGCAAAAAAATTGCACAATTGTTTCATGAAGAGCATCTAAATAAAGTAATGTCAGAGAGTTTTAGGAGCATGTCAAGAATCAAACCTTTGCCACATCTGGACTCTGCAATCATTAGGTTGTCTTTATTCTGATTTCTCTTCATTTGAATTACTTCTTATCATCGCTGTATTGAAACTCCAGTGACATACTTTCATATGATTTCATAGCCACTCTCTTTTCACATAGGTCCTCAAGCATCTATCCACTGGGCAAAGGAGTCATTAGTGGAATATCTATGCATTAATAATGGCCCGTTCACAAGTGTCTTCTCATCTCACACGCGTTTGGAAACAGTCGATAACAATGAGCGTCTATGCAGACTATTACCTTTTTCTCGCACCCTCACTTTGTGGTTGGTGTTCTAGTCAGCGTGGGATAGATTTTTTATTAGGGTTCTGCATCCAAATCGCAGCCTTATTCTTGTAGTGGTCAAATAGAATTAATTTTTCTCAAATCAAAATTTCCTCTTGGTACTCTTCTCTATGTATGGTCGTGCTCTCCCTGTTGTCGCACTTGTCATGATCACCCACCATGATCCTCCGGCGAAGACATGTATGTGGGCTAGGATTCCTGGCCGTTATACTTGTCGTGATTACCTGTTGAGGACATACATTTGATTACCTCCGATGGTACCCATTGTGCAGAGGATGCACATACCAGCTTGGCCACTCCATTGAGTCTTGACTGAAAAATGCATTTATATATCCCCTTTGTAAATACACACTTCATCCGAATGTTCACAGCCTTTACAGACTTCCCCCATTTCGTGGTTCTTGGTTCTTTTTTGACAACGGCTACTCTTACGGTATTTTCTCCCCTATTCTCTATCCTATTGCTGTTGTGAAGACTGGTAGAAGATAGAAGGTCTACTCCACAGAATCGCATACCTAAGCTGCTAGTAGGGTCTTCTAAATTCTCACCAAGTATCTGCTTCACACAAACATTAGGCTATTAAAGCCAGCTCTCGTAGGGAAAATCTATAGATTTTCATAATTTCGGCCATTGGGAATTCAATGAAAGTTTAGCAGTTGCTGCATTGCGTTTTTGTGCAGACTTGCTCCCAGGTTAAGCCCACTCTTCCGCTATTGTTGGGCGGGATTTATCAAAGTAACTTTTCGGCTAACACCTTAATATTCCTTTGTCGTCTGCTGGACAGATCCAGTATCATCCGACGAGCTAGGTTCTGAGCAGCTTTAAATTTGTTGTCATCCATCTTGCAATAGACAGTAGTAGACAAATCGTAAAGAAAAAAGGCACAACGAACGCTTCAAACAGTTTTGCTCGTGTTTTAATCTGAAATACTTTCAGTCTTAGAACTGGCCTGAGCATCAGCTGTCTTTTGACAATACTAAGACATATAAAATCATCTAGCTAGGGTTATGGCATCCACTGAAGAGCCAAGATATGTATAGGAACATACTCGATAAATTCTATGTTCATATAAATGTTCCAGATCTGAGCTCACGCACATCCAGACCGTTTTTTCATACGCCATTTCCATGACATCTTTGTCTAGAATTAACGTGCATCTCCATAAAAGTTTTTCAGCATGCCAATCGAATTAGCAATTGGCCATAAGTCGTCTGAATATTCTAAATGCCCTAGTGACCACTCGTATTCTGCAGAACTCAAAAGTCTACTTGCAAATCCTTGCAGGTTGCATAGACTTCCTCTAACATAAATTGTAATAATATGGATCCTTGTCTGATGCCCCTCTCCATAGAAAAACCTCTTGAGTCCTTAATGTGGTTTTTGGGAGCATCTAGAAGTTTACTAAGGCTATTTGATAATTGTTCGCTTACTTGCAAAGTATTTCCCCACCGTATCAGGAAGGAAAACACTTCGATAGTTAGTTGAGTCAGCTCTTTCTCCTTTACCTTTGTAAGTAATGATTAATTCAGCATCCACCCAGGATAGGTGTGTAGGGATTCTGCCCTACTAACAGTATTTAAAGAATTTCCGTGAGTGGGTACCTAGTGATGGTCCAATCTACTTAATAAGTTCTGTTAAAACTGCTGGATGGATTTTCCCGGCGGAAAGTTTATGCTTAAGACATAAGTGCTGCTGTTTACTGTAACAAGACTTAACGTTTCAGAGTCCAAACTTTAGAATCTTGGCCAGAACGTTGGAGTTTAGAGTTAATTTTTTTAACCTTCGCTTGAGCTCCTGCATTCATATTGTTTATAGTTGGATGAAAGGAAGAAATATTTTAAGTGGTCGATCTCACACATCAAATTTCTAGGTATTTTAGATAGCAGGTGTGTACTGGATTTCATATTTATGCCATCATGTTCATTCGATTCTGCTATAAATTTGGAAGCTATTAACATTATAATTTAAAATGAAGACTATTTTTAATGCGTCAGGGGCTTTTCGTCTTTTGTATATTTGTATATTCACATAATCATATAGGCATTTAGCCAAATAAATGAACTTCTAAACTGTATTTAATCAATGATCGATTTGAGCTTCGCCCATTTTCTATTTGCACATTATCATTTACTGCTACATATAAGAAAACAATATTTTTTCCTAAATAATTCTTATATGTAAGATTCTTTATTTTCCACCTTTTAATTCCCTTTTATGCAAACGAATTTATTTTCATTACGGCTGTAAATGGCGCATAATATAAATCGATCCATCGATACGAAAACGTGCGCTCTATTTTGATATAGTAATTTGGATCGTTTTGTATTGTGGTGTTGTCGTGTCATGTTTATAACTAGTGCAATGTCTTAGGAAATCTGAGTCGATTACGGTATCCTATAGAGAAGAACAAATATAACATATACTATGAACTATTTAATTTCAATCAAGAAATTTTAAAAATTATGATAGTATATTCCAGCACTCTCTGGAAAATTCAGTAAGGAAAGTTTCATTCGAATTGAATGAAAACACAAGTGTCAAAGTAGCCGTCAAATTAAGACTGGAGTTGTAGTAAAAACTGGCCACGTTTTTCAAGTAGTCATCGGAATTCCGTTTTAATGTTGAAAAATTCGTAAGGATAAGGATGATTCTCACAATTGAAGAGACTTTGGCTTCCATATTCGCATAGTTCGTTTGCATCGTCATTCTGATTTGGTCAGCTCTTCTGGTAAGTGACCAACACTTAGATTTCCTAAGTACTTGCACTAGTGCCAAATACAAACAGACCAAACTCAAAGATGTGAACAAGGAACACGTTTGTAATATTAGGCGTGTTAATTAAAATGCATTTCACAACCAAATTGTTGAGAAAATTGTCCAAATGAAAGGGCATTAAGGAAACAAGAATTAATTGGCGAAAGTAAAGATTCTTTAATAGAGGAATTATATTTGGGGAAAATATCATTTTCTTCAGTATAGCGAAACCTTTATTAGAAAAAATTTTGCATAACACAAATAAACCCATATTAGTAGCTCACTTCTTAGTTAACTGAAATCATACTGGTCAAATCATTCATCCCTATAGACTAATGTTAATTTAAAAACTCAATAGCTTTTAATCCACAAGCCTAACAGGAGTCTTCAAAGTCACTATTGTATTGAAATATTCCAAGTCTATTTCGACTTATCATACCTATATACTACACCTATACTTATATGTATTTCAATTAAAACAAATGCACAATAACCACAATTAAAACATCTTCTATGGTTCCTTCCAAAAAATCAATAAAAATTTATGTTTTGAGCCATAGAGTGTATAAACGTTTCATGTTATGATGTATAATTATTTAAGCAATAACCATATCCGATGGCTTATCAAATCAGTCAAAATTCTTGTGAGGTTGAGCAAGTTATTTCACAATAGGAGTCATAAAATTATAAAATTAATTATAAATTTGAATTTCATGACTTAAAAATTAATAAATATGGTCTTAAATGACATAAAATTTCCTCATAGATCATCAATACTTTCAAAAGTTTCATTGAATCTCACCCCGTTTCGTTTGGAATTTCTAACCTTGTTATTAAGTGTATAAAATTTTTGAAACGTAAAATATTGCGTTGTTAACATAAATTCAATGAGTTTTATATATTAGGTTCGACAAGTTTGAATATACAAAATTTTTCAAAGTGAACCAATAAAATATCGGCACCGATATAAATATTTGGCCGCCAATATATTTTTTAGCATGAGTTTCAAGGACCCGTCACTGCCAAGTCTAGAAGAACGTCTTCAGAAGCTTGATGAAATTGACTCAAAAGTTATGCAAATTATGGAGTCTTCTGGCGGTACTCTAGAGGAGTTATCAAAGGATGTTCCTAATCAAAAGCAAATCGAGATCCACACCCGCAATTTCAGGGCTGCCATACGGGATGTAGAACTTGAATTAATTACCCAGCTAAATTATCTCGGCCAAGTTCTTACCGGTCTTCCTTTCGAAAAGAATGTATATAAGGAAACGATGGACTTGTCACTTGCTTCTGAGTGTTTGAAAGATGTCCAGAAGATCTTGTCCCAATCATTGTAAACTGCATTTTTTGCAAATAAATTTTTTTTCGTAAAAAAAAATTTTTGCTTATTAACGATTTTTTATGAGTTGAAATTTCTCCTGTTGGGTTTTAGTCTCTCGAAACAGATACGACTCCTGATAACCTTCTAGAGAAGGATTTTCCATGTGATATTTCTCCGTCAGTTGAAATAGCTGAATCTGATCCAGTTGTTTCCAGTACGGTAAACGAATTCGAATTGTGTTCCGCTGAAGCATCCGATGTATCAACTGAGTTGGCCGATCCCGCTCCATTCAAACACTATTGGCGGGTTGTTCCTATCATGAAGACATATTCCTCACACTCCACTGTAGGTGCAACCCCTGATGTCTCTACTCACGAATTTGAAATTCCGGAATACGAATTTGATGATGAAGTCTTATCTCTACAGGGTGATATAGGTAGCTATTTTGTTAAAGTTTTTCTTTTTTGATTAATTATCTCAAGGCTAAATTACTGCTTCTTCTGGTTATGTAGATGTTGATCCCTTTTGGGATATTGACGGTATGACCTAGCTCTATGAAACTTCGTTATAAATTTCGTTTTTCTGAAATCTAATAACTTGTCTTTTACTCATCTTATTATTTTTGTCTATTTCAGTTGATGATGTTTACGCGGATGGGCGAATTACCCCAGAGGGATTTATAGACGAAGATTTTGAGCGAGAATTAGGTTTGTTTAATAAAGTAAGTGGTGCGTATTTCTAAATTCGAACTATCTTGTTTGTGTAATCTTTTAATATCAATAAATTGTACCTACGTGAGTTAAAACTATTGGAAGCATTTTTCTCCTTTTTTCACTATCAATTTTATGGTCAATTTCGTACTCGACGAATTTTGTGAAATCATTTTTGCTTAGTTTAAGGAATAACTATATGTTCCAGTTGCTTTAATTGTAGTTTCTGTTAAAATCGTGTTATAATTGCCTAAGGGTAACGTATGGGAATGGTTACAGTCTCTGTCGTCGTTCGATTGGAGTTTAATTAAGGCAATGATGTGGCAGTCTACGTGCATGTCCGTCATTTTGGGAGTCACGGGTTTAGTACTCATCGCTACAGACATCCAGTAATTATAATCACCACAGTACCAGTTAATACTAGTCAAGAGATGGCTAACGAACGTGAGTTGCTAATCATAGAGGCTCAAAAATGCAACTTACTCTAGTAAGTAACTTTCTTCATTCCATTTAAGAATTGTTTGTAATTTTACATTGACAGTGGTTGGAAAGCTGTCTTTGCAATTCTTATTCAAATAATTATTGCGAAGCCCATTTAGGAATGTGTTTACCAACGCTCATCCTGTGTAGAAAGTGGCATCAAGGAACCTTCTTGGTGAGAGACTCAAATTCTGGGAATCGAATCGTGACCTCTGACATGCCAGACATGAGTGGCGGCCAATGCGCCATCGACGTTCAATATTCACTATATTACTGCTATTCTGTTATTTGTTAAATATGTGTTGTTCAACCTGCACATAGTCCTCAAGGTTTTGACATCTGATGAATGGGTCGAATGGCCCTTTTAATAGCCAGGTGATCAAATTACTAATTGATTCGAAAATAAGTTTTAACAGTTCCCTGTTTTAGCCCAAATTGCTAAACAGTCCAATCTTTGTCTCTTGGAATGCTTATATTCAGGGAATATGTGACGTTCAGAGTCCGAATGCGAAAATAACAGATAGGAAATTCACCATTTAAGGAAATGAATTTCCTCAGGTCTTAATACTGGTCAATTCAATGAGCATTCCCTTACCTTAAGAGGAGTATTAAATGACTTTCAATAGGCTGGGAGATTATTTCCTTCATTGTTTAGAATAAAAGACTATAGTTTCATATGAAATATTAATAGATTTTCATACATATGACTAACCACTGAATCTTTTTTTATTCGCGGCTAATTAAGCTTACATCTATCTTAATCATTGTGCTACTTTGATATTTATGGCTATATGCTCTTTTAAATTGGCATAGTTAGAAGAGAATATCAAGGTTATTTAATTGTTACTAGTATTATGAGCCTTTTTTTTCGTTGTAAACCGATTTCGGGAACACATCTATCTTAACCGTCTTATTTCACTTTTATTTATGGTATCCTCATCGAAATCTATTGTATTGGGATGACCGTTTTTTAATTTACCTGAAATTATTAGTCACGCCAATGCAAAAAAAATTTTTATAATTTCTAATCCAAACGTCATGCTTTAAGGAGGGTACTGATAGCATTATTAATTTTGCTTATTTACTATTATCTTCATGGTAATGGTCTCTTAAATTTTCATCCAAACGCAAAGGATCTTGATCACGTTTCTTATGTGTTATGTATTTTTTTGTCCATTTCTGCGAAGCTTATCTATTTTTTACCAAGTGCGTTCAATAAAAAAGATCGGTTAAGGTCGATTTCAAGAAAAGTAATTTAACGGATAAAATGTAGTATTTGATGAAATGAAAGACGAGAAGTTTAAAAATCCTGTTTCTAAAGAGTAGAAATTTACTTCCAATTGAAGAATTAAAACCTTTTCGTAATATTGTTTTGGGCTAATCGGTTTCATTTTAAATACTAAATGTATTTCACATCCATATATTTTCAAAATTGTATTCGTTTGCTAGCTACATAAGCTTAAGCCATTAGATGCTTGCTTTTATTCTGTTTCCATCGCTACAAAATAGTTATTTGATATAAAGCGATTTTTATTTAATCAAACGACTTCCAGCCAATATGTCGAAATAGATGTGAAACTGATTTCTGTGTTTAATACCGGTTTAAAGCATGTTGTTACTAAAAAGAAAGCACACACTCTGAATTGACCGGGCTTTTAATTGATCGTTAGTGCCATTGCAATCTCAATATTACAACAGTTTTACTTCACGTTGTTATCTTTCTTATGAACATTTATTTAGAAATAACAGTGATGGATTCTAGTGCAAATCCCTGAGATTTGATTTTATTTCCTATGGAGGCGGTGTAGTGCTTCTTACTTTTTGCTATCCTATCTTAAATGTAGAACTCGGAACTCTCCCTTTTATCCAGATAGTCACCATAATCCACCTTTTAAGGATGTAGTATACAGATCTCCAGAGTGTACTCTTACATTTTAGCTACCAGACAAATCTAGACAATCCAGCTCAGGTATTTATTGAAGCTAACATTTTAGCAGTTCTTGGATAGTCTTGAACAATCCCAGTTCATCGGTTTGTAGCTTTATACTATGGCTATCCTATTAGTAGTAGAAAGTAAAATTCGTTGGCTACAACATTGGGACTGATTTTATTGGGTGCTTTGGTTAGCCAAATATTTCCCTCTCGTCTTGTTTCGTTCGTCTAAACCATGATTTTGTTTGGACTTTCTTCACTATCGGCACCTGGTAGCTCAGTATCACCTAATTACGCTATTATGTTGGAGCTCGACCATTAGAGCTCATTTCAACACTATTTTGCCTTCAATCTCATTTGTTTTCTCTTTGATCCTCATATTAGGCTCCTTAGATTGAAGTGTTTGGATAACCTTGAACGAATGGTAAACCCTGTCTTTCTCAAAAAAATTGCCATTAAACTAAGAAATTTGGTGTTGGAACTGTTTGTGCTATAATCTTGTTGCCAGAGATGTGCTCATTAGCATGGTGGTTTGGTTTTAAAGGAAATAATGATGATTAGTGAAAGATTATCCTTGTTTTTTATTGGGGTAACTTGAGCTCCACCCTGATTCAGTCGCTATTTCCACCCTGCACGCTTAGGGAAGTAGAAAAATTTAAACTCTGATCATTGAGAAAATACGATTTTTGCTTCAAGTGAATGAATTTGATCACAACTTAAAGTAAATCACCTCAGGTATTTCCAAATTTTGAAGTCGTCAACTACAAGATAAGTATATACTGTACTGTGGAGGTTGGACAATTAAATGAATGACTCCCACATAGAGGAGAAGATTTCAGGCCTAAAAATGCGCATATATCTCCAGAGTGGTTAGTTAGTATAGGCGAAGGTTTGCAACTGACCTAGTGAAAATAAAAACTCCGAGATGTTGGACAAGTTAAGATTTTAGTGACCTTACATTTAATTGCTGTCTTAAGTCGCTTTTAACCTGGTTTCAAACTCCTTCCTTTGGTGTCTCCTAAACAAAAGCCTCTGTACTAAATTTTCGCATAAAATTCTTCCTCCTGAGAATTATTTCGGAAGTAGTTCTGGGATAATTGTTAAATATTTCTCTACAAAACAATCAAGCTTATAGTTCTGGAAATGACTTATGACACATGCCACTGTTTGATGTTGGCTAATACTCATAATTGGTGTTTAATATCTATTTTAATTTGGTAATTTCTTTATATGAGATCTGATGATCGATTTGATTGTAGGAAAAATCGGGTATTTTCCATGTCTGGACAGAAAATAGAATATTTCTGTGGACGTAATTTGTTCCTCTAGTACTAAAACACTCAAGACCCATTACAGGCAGTGTTAAATAAAGGCATCTTTCAGCTTTTCTAGTGGGAAATTTGCGTTCTACCATCCTTGTTGATCTGAATTGATTAATGAGGTCGATCATCCACATCACTAATGTACAAGTATGACCCACTGATCTCATGACCTCTGGCAGATGTGCGCTGTGTATAAACAGTAATACTCAATTAGTGAATGGAAACCGTCGTTAGATCTTCAGGTCTTTTTTATCTATGTTTGAACTAAAGTAGCCATAATGTCTCTGGTTAAGTAGTTAGGTTTAATATTGCAACGCAAACACGTATCAATGGTTTGCCCTAAACTGTGAGGTTATGTTTGCCTCAAGCAATTAACTGCCAGCGCCATTGGCCAATGGCTTCGAACAATCTAATTGACTAGGTTGGCACTTCCGTTTCACGCTAAAATTTCGATTTATTTCTTATGATTCTCTTCTAGTGAGAATTATCAAAATGTAAGTGCCTGATTATTATTGTGAGGGAAAATAAATCCTGCAGCACGTTATTTACATCAGATGGTACCTTAATATTTCTATTGTAAATGGTTCTGGAAAGATTTACCTTTTTTATGACCTCCAAAGTACTTACTTGAATATTATCCATGGGAAGAAGTTTTTGCTTAAGTTATAAATATTATTTTATTCAATATCCATAAAGCTTCCAAGGTGCTTATTCCTATTTTATTACCTTAGAGTATTTGATGACCTTGTTACCTACTCATTTAGGTGTAGCACATTTACTAACCCGCATTTAACACTCTCCTTTAAGTGCGAGCAAACTCACAGGTTTATTAAACCAACTAATTTTAATAGGCGTGTTTCTTACTTCCTCCTCTTCCATCTTATTTTATGATTAAAAACAAGGGAATTAGAAATGTGATGGATTAGAAAATTACTTCATCCTGCATTGGTAACTCCTATGCTTTAACGAAACAGGGTTTTCATGACTCATTTTTCTTCCTCTCATTTCAATCTCGTATGTACTTTACCCCTTCTAGGTGATATTATACTGTAAGATTATTTGATTCATAAGATATATAAATTCCAAGCCATTAATGGTCCAATAATGTTTCAGTATGCTTTATTTCTCTAAATATGACTTTAGATTTGCTTTCTATTTATCTTGACTTGATAGCTATCATGTCTTTTACCATTTACAATCTGATACTCCAACCTTTCCTGAAAGACAGGTTCTCGTTGACAGCGAAAACTTCCTATAGTTCAACTCGGAATATGTAAAATATAACCTAATTCATAATAGTTCATATAGATTATTTATTTTCAATAATAGTGGGAAGAGTGCATAAAATGAAACATTGGTTTCATTAAGAGTATTTAAGTAATTAAGTATTTAATAATTTTATGTAATTATATTTTCTCCTTGACAATGTCAGATATAGTATCATTATATTAATGGAATTTCTTATTATACCTTTAGGTAAAACACTTCAAGCAGATAATTTGAAAGCTTTTACGTGTTTGAGTGAATTACTTTGCATGTTTATTTGTACCGTCTTTATTCTATTGACGAAGTCATCATCAAAGATAGTCTCCACTTTAATTTTTTCCTTCATCATATAATTTTAGACACTCGTACGATACCTACGTTTTCCAGCTTATATGATACACGATGCTTACTCTCAACAAGTCACAGTACCAGTTTACTATGTAATGGTTAAGGCGGTATATTTTAAACTAATGTAGGTAGGTGCTTGCGAAATATGCCACAGCTTCTCTTGATTTCGATTTGATAAAATTAAGTAGAAAAAGAATCGAAGTGCATTTTATTAACTTGTGATCGTTATTTACATGGATGAAACTCGCCGTGTAACTGATTATTGGAGGTCATACCACCGATGGAATCTGAGACAGGCGTCATGGACGGTGCGCGTCTCCGTACGTCTTATCAACAATAAGGATAACGAAATATGGATATTGTAAGTGATCTAAATAGAATAAAAGTCCTCGAAAAAAGGAACTCAATTTAATATAATACGAATATCTGAACGTTAATAATAGGAGAGAGAAGGGAACACGAGTATGCGAAATGTTGCACTCAGCTCGTGTGTTGTTAACCGCTCCTTGTTAGAATTCAATGGTCCTCAGACGTTGGTTGGCCCTTCTTTTGTGTCGTGAGTATATACTCGAAAATGGTAGAATGTTTGGTTGGTTGATTGGCTATTTTGGCGGTCCCCATACATGCCATTTATAATATCATCTTTAAGATTTATACTGTCCTTTCTAAATTGACGATACATGTACTCTTCGGCCTTGAGATATGTTTGTCAGTGTCCTACTAGAACGAGGTGGGCTCTATTTTTGCTATTTTTTCCATTATACACTTCTGGCATCATTTTTGACCAATCGGCCTTCTCAGATGTTGGTTATTTTGCAATTTCAAAAGCATTTTTGAGAGTATCTTTCCTTAGTAAGCTTTTTAGATGTATATTATGTGCCCTCAGATCTCATATTCTCTCAGTCCTACCTGTTAAACACCGATTTTGAATTCCCTCATTTTTTCCTTCTTAATTTTTTGCACATTTCTAACAAATAAATACTCAAAAACTCTAATTAATCTATCGTTCTTTGGAGCTGGTTTATAATTTCATTTATCTAGAATTTTATTTTGGAAATAATTGTTGTAGTTCCTTGTTCAAACCGTATTTATTGTTGTCATTTATGTTTTTACTATTTACAAAATTCGGTGTTTTTATTAGAGCTTCCGTTGATCCCTAGATTGGGTTTTATTATCCCCTGCAGATGATAGTGGTCATTTCATAAATGTTTATAATTTGAACTTAACGCTTTTTAATGCAACTCTGATTATATTCACGAATGACCTGGAATCTTCTAATTCACAATATATGATTATAATGTGGATTCTAATGGATGTTTTAGGTTATTGTTATGGTCATTTGTTCATGTTATTATCTTACTGCCTCAAAAATAGCCCAGGAATCAATAAAAATACACGGATTTTATATTGACGTCTTTATTGATATATGCCAAGTCACTAGCAGTTAGTTCATTCAAACAAATATGTAAAATGTGTAGGTAACATGAAAATTGTAACTTGTATTTTTTGTGGAAACATAATTTATTTCACATAAACTTCATCGTGTATTTAATTCTTATAACAGTAGAGGGTTGAACTTGGTCTTATATACGGAAGGTTGTCAATATTATCAGAGATCAACTTGCAAGTCTGCCATATCAAAAATCACGGATTTGAAATTCAGTGTCGAACGGAATGAGCATTGGAAATTATAAGGTAAAAAAGACTGCCTTTAGATCGAGTCTCAAGCTTTATGAGT
The DNA here is from genome assembly GCA_900708905.1 of Hymenolepis diminuta. NCBI lineage: Eukaryota > Metazoa > Platyhelminthes > Cestoda > Cyclophyllidea > Hymenolepididae > Hymenolepis > Hymenolepis diminuta. Next base: position 266,517 of record CAADRB010000022.1, read on the forward strand.
TCAGTGATTCTCCTATAGGTGGTAGTGTTTCAGAAAAAAGTGCTTCCTATATTCTCTTCAGAGTGGCGTTTTCGCAGTTATCGATCTTGAATGGTTTTCTGATTATTAACATTGCACTAAGCCTTCCCTTATGTTTTATTTATATTATAAATAATCAGTATTCCCAACAATAATTCCCTTTGTACGAATGCTCACGGGTTGACCAAAAGTAGTCCCATTGCTATTTCAATCTCCACTGCACTGTGATTTCAAAGTAACTATTGAAGGAAATTTTATATAATCGGTTATTTCAATATCTTTTGGAGTTAAGCGATTTGCATAACCTCGTGATTAAGCAGTTTAGTTTTTTAGAAACTGATTTTATAAATGAAATGTTACGATATTTTGTAATCTGTCATGAGATCTGGTTTATTGTTTTCTTAAAAGAAAACTTAATTCTGAAGTTTTTTCCTTCGTTGTGTAATTTTCCTTAGATTGTGTTATTTTACATTTAATTCATTGGAACAAAATGCCTTTTCGACGATATAGTTGATAGTGAGTACACAGTTTTCTAAAAAAGTGGGCGAAAATTAGAGTATATGTGGGTTTTGGAAAGTGACGATGTGTTTTTATTAGCCTTTATTCTCTTAATTCATTTAATTTTGCAAACTAAGCATAACGAAATTGATTTGATTCCACTAACTCCAAACACTAATTTATACTGACTAACGGTTCTATAGCTACGGAGATGAAATAGGAGCGGTCATTCAATCTTACGAACGTTTTACTTTTGCTTTCTTCGACCACCAAATTCGAACTATTTTTTAATTACTCAACTATGAGATGCATACGAATTTAAATCTTCGTTCGTCCAAAGCCAGCATCCTGTTCAATACTGCACTCACCAATCTCCAGCCGAATTCACCATTCCTAAATATACCAATTCAAGGGAAATCAAATTTTAAAAACGAAATCAGCAATATTAACTCTTCTTTGTTTAAAAAAATATCTAATTAGTATCTTTATTTGATCATTGAGAACGACAATAAAAATTGCTTTACGCTCTAGAGTGGACTGGAGTATCAGCAAAGTTTAATCCAGGCCATCTGCCTTGGGGTTGTTTTTTAGTTGAAAATGATGTCGTTAATCTTGTACGTAAGCATCTTCAATTGGTTACAATTTGGTAAACATTTCGAGTGAAATATCTCAGTGTCTTGCATTGCACATGATGTTATTATTAATTATATTGAAAAGAAAAAGTTTTGGATTTAAATATTCCCAGAAAATCTGAGGCAAACTATTTTCCTACGTTAATTTTATTTTAATTAGTTTACTTATAAACAGAGAGGTCATGTGCAGCATGCTATTTCTTATTATTATTATTACTGACAGTAATACACGAAAATTTTACAGGTTTTATTTGTTGAAAGCGATCGAAATCGGTTAATAGCAAATCCAACAAATGATAAAGGGGAGGGGATCAGAAAGATGCTGAGAGCAACATCAAGATATCAAAGAGTCTTACTTCATTTATTGCTAGAGCCCGGGCTGCACAATATTTACTAAGTGGGTAGTTCACGTTCCGAAATTCAAATTTCATTATTCTTCCCCTGGATTTCAGCAAATGCTTGTCTACGATGTTCAGTGCTTTTTGACCGATTTTATTTACTCAAGGGTCGGTCTTGCTACCTCATTTCACGTTTTCTTCCAGTGGTTGAGAGGGCAAATGATCTTATGTGATATTCCACAGGTTATGGTATTTATGTAAAATGTAAATTACTTTTACTGTGGATTTTTAGTGTATAAAATTCAATATTTCTTTTATAACTGCCTACTTTTTCCACTCATTCTTTCATCCCGGGCTTTTGGGATATCATTATCATCACTTAACTTAGCTTCAATAGAATACAATTATTTATGCATTTTATTTTCATTTATTTGTATCCGATTGAGCAGAATGATTAAATGAAAATCTCAGGGATCTTCCCTATACGTAAATAATTTTTCATTATTATTAGCCATGGCAATGTTGAAATATCTTACAAATTTTATTCGTGGAATGGCATTTGAATGCACTTAATTGCCAAATAGTCGTGTGGTTTGGTGATGAATCAGATGCACATTTGATTGCCCCATCAATGACGCATTACAATCTTCAATCTAGTTTCATTTTTTTAATGAAAATTTCATTCTCATTTCGAATCTTGTGAAATTTGATGAATATGAACATTATCCATGGGCGAACTTATTCCTTGGTAAATATGCCCATTTATTTTGCTACATTAATAACATACCAATTTATTTATAAAGCCAGTATACATTGTACTGTACATTCAATCAGACGCATAGGTACGAGTATACAGGTTGGGGAAAGGATGAGAAGATTTGGTTCTTGGATTTGGGATTTTTACTTATTAACTACTCAGCTGGAAAGAAAATGTGCTGTTGCTTTTTTAAAGATCCTTTGAAGAGACTCGCAGGAAATCTAATGTTAACATTGAGAATATTATTCTGATATGTGGAGTTTTATTTCTAAAAATCAATTTACGGAGATCTCGAAAATATCTTTTAAACCCCTTTGAAAATGTAAAAACGGTGTACACTGATTTTAATTAGTGCAGACGGTCACTATGTCCAGGAGACGTGCGCTGAGGTCGTGCCTTTTGATTTAGATGTGTCAGATTCACGTAGGACTATTAAATTCTTCACTCTAACGTCTATGTTTGAAAATTTCTCCACTCGAATCATGCGAAGCACAATTTAATGTAATTACAAAGTCGACTTTGGTATTAAGGTGTTTTACAAGCTCAAAAATGTGATCATCTGAAACCTGTTGAAATTAATCATCTTTCATCATTCATAGGAACTGTGCATTCAGGAAGTAATTGACGCCGAATTCCATGACATCTCCCGTCTGGGCGTCCTCCAAGTTGGTGGAACAGATCATGATGGACGAAGAGTTATCGCCTTCTTCGCTTGTCGACTTCCACATTCCGATCTGATTGACCATGATCGGCTTTTACAGTAAGTTGTACCTTATTGTTTGTAAAGATGCGTGCGTTTTAATCTGATCCAAAGTGAATGGAACAATTTATATGAGAAGACTAAGTAAAATACATTCGTGTGATATTAGGGCATTACATTTTCCTCTTGCCAATGTGAGAAAACTATTTTATTAACTGTTTTCCCTTGGAAAATAATATTTTTACTATGTCTGCTATATTTCCTGTATATTTATATTATTTGCCCGTCTATATCCTTTTAAGGTTCCTTTTGTGTCTAACTGACTTGTGTGCGCATTCCCTTCTATCTCTATCTGAGAATACTGGGATATCGGATTTATAAATCCTAAAACCTCTTAAGGCATTAATTGTGCTCATGTTTTAGCGTACTTTTACTGTTTAAGTATAAATTTGTTCTAATCTTGCTTAAGTCCACAAATAAATCAATCGGGATTTCTAATTTATCTTTTAAAATTTCTCAGGCACTTTATATGGTTGGAAAATTAGGCGTGGTCCTTTGGGATTTTCTGTCCATTGTATATTTTGGCATGTTTGTTGAGATTTTGATTAAATGATTTCTTAAACATTGTAAAATTTGCTTACTGCAGCAATAGGAAACCTGACATACAATTTCTGGCTCTGGCTTATTGATAGATAGCTAAGCAATTCGGATTAGATCCATTTCGATTGTAGTAAGTTGCATTATTTTTTTTGTCAGGACATCGGTGCATTCATGGAGTACAATCCAACCGGTGATCTCTGTATAAAAATCGGTTCTTTTTGAGTGGGCTCGATGTGCGTTTCTAAGACCGTTCTCACTCTATGTTTCCGAGTGCAGTTGTTTTCCCATGTGGCTCTAGTCCAATTTATTTTAGAACTTTCTGCAAAGTAAAGGTCGATTTGATGCTATAATAGGTTTAATATAAGCATTTTCTTTTCTTAGTTCTCTGACTGAAATTTGCATTCGTTGAAGTGTAATCCTCAAAGTAAATAAATCTTCACCTTTTCATTCTCAGCTCCTGTTCGTTCACGCGTCACCTGTTTTCCTTTTAGAATACTCCTTTAAACAAGTACTTGTCATCGAAGATAAATCAAGTATTGTTAATCGATGCCCTTAAGACCTGTCACTTCTATTTATTTGATAAGCGAATTAAACACCTATCATTTCCTGTTCCCCCCAGAGAACTTATTTACTTTAACGACATCGGTTAAATCTACTTTCTTTCGAAATGAATCTGAATTACGCGAATGCATCTTATTTTTTGCCTACAAAGAAGTGGGGAAGTTGATCGAAATATCCTAAGGGACTTCGGAATCCCAAAAGAGCTTCCTTGAGTGTCAAATTGCAGTATTATTTGCAAATAGAGAGCTTTCGATTTCGACCATGTTTTTATCCCAACGTTTCTCTTTTGTTTTTTCACGGATACGTCACGCTTTATTTCATTTGTTGTGCGACACACGTCGTCACCTTTCTCTAGCAGTTATACTATTTTTACCTTATCACAGTGTTGTTACAACATTATTTTCAAAAGCTGAAATTAAAAGATTAAATTCACTTTTCTCACAGCGTTATTTACGATTGCACCCATGTGTGTGAATTTACTCTTTTTAGTGACTTGATGGTTTCGAAATCTGCACCCTCGAGTTGATTTGTATAAAGCAGTCATTATTTATAAGGTTGAGTTAGTAAACGAACCCATAAATTCTTGCTTTTAGACTGGGAAGAACCTGGGGAGTTACTGGGAATTTTAGTACTTGGTCGTTTGTTGTAATTATCATTGGTCCCATGTTAACTGTAAATTATTCTAGGGTCTAAACTAGGTGACATGTTTGCTAAGGTAAAGCTCGTCCTTCGTCCAATCTGGTCTTTGAAACATTTTATTCTGATTATGTGAGTTTTACCATTTTTAATTTATGCTTTTTTCAAAAATCCGTCAGTTTCAAAGCTGCAGGTCTCTAAAACAGTGAAGATGGGGGTGGTGTCACCACCCAGTCCTTGAAAATTCTGTAATTTGAGATTTACGCTTTCTTCTGCTTCAAATAAATTAGAAGTGGTTTCTGAAATGTGACTGCGAAAGTACAAATGAATGTTAACTAATGCGAATATCAACCGCTCTGTAAACTAATTTCCATTTGAAATTCAGTTCTCAGCTATTTAGAAGATGTGATGGACAATAAAACACCAATCACAGCTCTAAGACTTGGGAAATTTTCACTTTTCAAAGAAGAAATCGTCATACTTTTCTCTCACTCCTCCTTCCTCCCGCCATTTTTAAACTCAATATTTAAGTTGTAATAATGCAGTTTCTTGTTTCATTTGTATTTACTATAGACATAATTTAGGAACTGTTTGTGCCACTGAATTGCATTGCGATTAGTCGGAGAAAGTTTAACGAATCATTAATATTTGTTGGACAAAGGATCAATTGATGAATGGTGGTCGACCTCACTATGCCATGGAGGCTTCAAGTATACTGCGCGGTATTTGACATGTCAATTTCATACAATCTATGCTACACTGTGCTCAGAAAAGCGTTGATTTGCCTTCCTATTATATTTGTACTACAAATGATAAACATTTAATAATTGCACGCAATAAGAATATTTTTAATGATGATATACTATATTAGCATTTTTTCGTTCTAGATACGTGACCAAGACTTTGGAACAATATGTCGCTTCTAATTACACGCTGGTCTACTTCCATTGGGGTCTCACGAGCCGAAATAAGCCAAACTTTTCATGGCTTGTTCGTGCATATCAGACATTTGATAGGAGGTAGGGTTATTTGTAAATCATACTCAAATATTTATAGGTGAATGTCTTATGTTTACTTCCCTGTTTTAGTTTCAAAAAGAATTTGAAGTCGCTTATTGTTGTCTATCCAACGAAAACAGTTAAGATGCTCTGGAATCTCTTTAGTGCTTTCGTGAGGTGAGTTATTCTTGTTAAAATGGTCAGTTTAGAACAATGAGGGATTAAGTCCAGCTTTCGATGCTTGTCGTTTGTTCCGTTATCATAAACGAATTTGTTACTCTCTGTATTATAAGTCAAATGATACCTTTTCTAAATAACTGCAGGGATATTAAGCCACTACCCAAGCAGTGAGTTTTGTTTTCATGTGCATCTTAATTCGTTTTTATTCTCCATAGGTGAGGCTATTTAATTTATGTCATTTGTCATGCTACTGCATTTTATAAGTAGTATGGTATTGTGCTAGTATATTGCTATCATCATCTTAATCATCGATTTTATATTGCTGTCTTTGTTTGCAATCCTGCAGCTGAATATTAGATTCGTGTTTATAATATGTTCTAATATATTACTGGTAATAGTTTTATAAATATAATTAGATTTTCCTCATCGGATACTCCGATATCAAATTTTCCTCGGTATCGAGCTATTAATAGGTTATTTAATTTGTCAAAATGCTTAGAATTTAACGAGCACTGCTTTTTCTAATACCCTAAGTTTAATACCACTTACCAGCGCCAGTTTGTGTGACTGTTCTGCATATCGAAATAATTACCTTTTGTTAAATTGTCTGTTGTAGTTATATTTTCTTTCACTTTAACCGAAACTCAAGTTGCATTCATTAATTTTTTTCTCAGTCTAATAAAAACGCCTTTCCGTCTCATGATATAATGTAATTCCGATAACATTTCACTTAGTATCTCTGTGATTCCCCTCTGATATAGGACTCAAGATATTATTATTCTTGTATATGCCAGAACAAAAACATTACAAGCTTAATCATCGGAAAACATCCGTATAAGAAAACCAACAATCCATTCTAATGAGGTGTCAATGAGGGTCAAGAAAAACAGATTACGAGGTCAAAGCACCACGAGTCTTACCTTATTTGACTTCTGGAAACATTCAGTTTCCAATAGTTGCAAGGAAGAGGTTCACTTCTTGATCTTCTGCTCTCAGTCTTCATCTTTTAACTCCCAGACTCATTAATTATACCATGTCCGAGTCATTCAGAACTTGTTGACCGGTTGATTTTATTTCGTACTTGACCGTGCCACCTCGAATTATTCGTATCTTGTTACAGTCAGGGGCGGGTAGATGAGAATAAAAGTGTTTTTTAAGCACAGCAAAGTTTGCTTCAGTACACCCAGGATCAGCTCTTATAAAATGTGAACGTTATAAGTGCTTTGACAACTATTGCTTCATTCCAGGCCGAAGAGAGTGGCATTCGCTAGTGGTAGTTAACTGTAATTTTCTGTTCTAGCATCTTTCATAGACTGGTTAGATAACAGATAATTGACATTATGAAGTGTGGGTAGGAAATGGGTGCTAAATTGTAGTGCAACATAAACATACCAATAAACGAACTGGATAAAACGTATGACAGTCCTATCAGGAGCAAACCGACCATCTCCTTTGGGCGGTGTGAAAAGTTAGCAAACAAAGCGGAATGAGTCGTTCGGGTAAAATTGTCAGAAATCGAGGGGTGTTTAATAGCAAAATTTTGGCTTGTAGTGATATTGCCCTCGGTGAAAGCAATAAGAAAATTAATCTGTGGACAGGTGATCCGGTTCAGCGTTATGTGAATCTACCCGCAAATTGAACTAATAAATAATACGTAGAGCTATCTGGAGGTATGTACATCAAAATGCAGACACCCTCGTATCTTAGCATCTCGATTTATTTGGCTTAGCAATGACTTTGTGTGAGTTTTCTTTCTTTTTTTGTAGCGAATCCACTTCTTCCATCCATTCATGAGGAATCGGTTGAATACCATGTAAATACTACCATGGTATATTTCTCTTCATCCAAGGAGATCGCCCAAATCATTTCTACTTTAGCATTAGTTAGAGTCCATTATATAATAGACGGAGTGTTATTAATAGACCTCTAATTGAGGTGTTGTACAGATAGAAATTTGATGCTGAATTAAGATTAAATATAGGGTCAACACTCGACTGCATACATGCATATAAATGAATAAGTAAACTCCTTTTGGCGAGTGATAGCTTAGTAAGCAAAGTTAAATTGCCTGTTCGGAGATTGGGGAGGGGAAGGAAGGTCAAGAGTAAACATATGGCTTTTATTTGCATTGCCCTCAGGAAAAGCAATAACCTGAGAGCAGGTGATCTGGTTCAACGTTGTGCGAATCTGTCCTCAAAGTGGGGTAGTAAATGATAGGAAAGTTTGGTGTTATGTGTATGTCTTCTTACGAAGACCGAATGCTTCAGAGAAAATTCGAATCCTTATAATTCAGAATCAACTACTTTTGATCAACATTTTTCCCTCCAGTCATAATATTTCATTAACATCAACTTCCTTTTACATCAGTTGTCCGGTGCTCATTTCATATGGTATTACGTTCTCTTCGTGTTGACCTTTTATAACTTATTAATCCAAGAAATTTTCTATTCAGAAGCATCTATCCTTTAAGCATCTGGTGTTTTCTCCATTTGTACGTAACCTAAAATAAGAGATTTTTTTATTCGGCATTCTATTCCTGTTTCTTTATTAGGTAAATTAAAGTTACTCTTACTCTGAGTTCCTTTTATTTTCAAACATTTTCATGACAGGGCTATAATTCCTCCATCCTTGGATTTGATTTATGCCAATATAGAATGACGCATTAACAGATTAGATCAGGCCCTAAACCCTAAGTTAATCAGGGAGATCGAATTAGATATCACGTTTGTTAGAGATAAGCACTTATTACATTTATATGCCAGCGTTTGTTCTACTAAATTACTCTATTTAAAATTAATGATACTGAAAGCGACATAGAACTGGAGTAAATCGTATATTTGTAAATTGAAATGGAATGTAAACTCCAAAGGTAGTATCTGCTTTATAACAGTAAATAAAAAAGGCTGCCAAGGAAGTCAGATAAGATTATAGAAGTAATATTTAGATGGATAAAAAGAGATGGGTTTGAAAATTGATAACATGGCATAATGGAATTATCGATGCATGAAATGGTAACTTTTGTATTATTAATGAATTACAGACGTATCCTTTTTGGATTGCAAAATATTATTAAACTCGATAGATATGGCAGTTCCTAATCAAGTATACTTACTAGAAAAGGACACGCATATTTTTTCAATGCCTGTCGTTTAGATTTTGTTATAAGCTGAGGTACGTGTCATTACTTTCTTAAGCTGTATTTACCCAGACACTAGAGAAAGTAAGAGAAGACAGAAATATTTTTGCTCCAAGACCAAACATTCACAAAATATAGTAACTAATTTTCTACTACATTTGGTTATGATTGTTCGAAGAGAATTAAACCAATCAATGGTAGTGATGGACGTTCACGTCCGATGTTGCAGAGTCTGATTGATTAGACAAAGTACCAGTCGATGAATGGCGACCGACTTCTCTGTACTGTAACTTGTGTTGATGACGCGGAAGTTTTACGCCGATGGCGTGATAATAACAGATCAGTGACTCGCAACTGATTTTGCACTTCTTGCAAATGGCAAAGCATTGTTTCGCCTCCCCATCAGATTTCTTTGCTTGGAGCAATTCTTTTTTTGACTTCGGGTGCTTGTCGAGGTGGCGAAATCAATATTTGTGCAATCGTGTTTTATTTAAAATCTAACTGTGTAGGATACTAGATACTCATGGATTCAAAGAAGGAATGAATTTTTATAATTACATATTTTATGCACATGTTATTCATTTCTTGTAAAATTTGTCGAAAAATTTTCACAGCAAAATAAATTGTATCATTGTGCAGGACCAAAAGAAAACATCCTTAGAAGTTAAGTTTGGGAATGAGTTTGTATTTTATACTAGCAGTTGATTTATGCTGATGAATTAACTATTCTCTGTTTGATGGCGGTCAAAAATACGAATAAAGAAGAATTCTTTTATGCAATTGCATTTATTATTACTATTATTTGACCATTCACCTATGGATGGATTAGGCATAAATTCAGTACTCAAGTTTTGTTTTTTATTTTTTAGTGCAAAGATGAAGAGAAAGCTGCACTACGTAAAGAATCTGCGTGAATTGGAGAACTACTTATCCGTCTCTCAGTTGAATTTACCTCTCCGGATTCGAGAGTACGTCCCATTCACATTGTTTATTTTGTTTCAACCTCATTTCCTGGCTTCATATTTCACTTGAAATTTGAGTCTATTTGCATTTCGATTTCTCTATTACGTGTAAATTATTAAATGGCTGCTTATTCTCATTTTTAGTTATGATAGCAAAATTGGAATTCTTGGGATTCCACTTTCGATTGACCCAATGGCTGCCTCTGTCCTCGGAGATCATGATTTGGATTTTCCTCCTTATCATGATAAGCAACAATTTGGAGTTACTCTCGAGTTGTGAGTTCTTCAATAAGACTTATTTCCCTAATTTGTACTTATGATAACATTAACAAAATATGTTTATTGCGCTTTACTTTTTCCAGTTTTAAAGATTGATAGGGCTAGCTTTACATTTTATTCAAATTAAAGTTACTGCGTTCTCCATTCCTCATGATGAGCGTTGTATAGATTTTTCATCTCATTGTATTTCTTTGAAATATCTTCGGGATAAGATGTGCTTCTTTCCTTCTGTGTCATATCTAATGACCACTTTTGTTCTAACGGGTCGTCTGGACTCGCATATGGAAGAAGAAATGCCAGATTACTTATGGGTGTGACCTGAAGTAGAAAGTTCAGTAATCTTTCAGTCATAAAAGGAGGTTTTCATGCATATTGGAAATGTGGACACAAGGTTGGTAACGCGCGGACCGACCACTCAGAGGTATCTATAATCAGGTTGATGATGGTACCCAGTCAACTTATAAGAAGAACTGCATACCTGCAAACTAACCTTTGAGCTCAATTAAATCAAAAATAGCCGATGTTATCTTTTTTGTGTTGACTAGAATTGGTATTGTAATTACCCTAATGATTGGGCTGAGTTCCTTTCTGTTTCATCTCATTACAGCATTCGGGAGAATGACGGCGGTCGAACAATTCCAATAGTTGTAGAGGATACAATAACCTATCTTCGACGTCATGGTATATTCGCTCACTGGTGAAAAACATCAGTATGTAATCGGACTGGGCGTAATGTTGTCTTTTTGTGTGATTTTAGGACTGGATACCGTCGCAATTTTCATCAAACCTATCCATCTCATGGCTCTTCGGGATGCACAAAGTCTCTACAATCGCGGTGAGTAACTTTCGCTTCCTTAAATGCAAATTTTTCTTCAACTTATTTCTAATTGCTTCATGCTAATTCGATTTATTACTACTTATGAATTTCAAATCCTTTCTTATTTCAGTTTTTGTCCCATTTTTTTCAGGAGAATACGTCGATCTCTATGAGATGAACAATCCCCATCTGGCTGCTCATTTGTTAAAATCCTTCCTGGCTGAGCTGCGTGAACCTCTTCTGACCTTTGACCTCTATGAGAGCATTCTCCGGGCCTGTAGTAAGTCATTTAAGCTTTTCGTTATCTCTTAGCTTTATCGATCCATCTAATCTCATTTTATATAAACAGAACCAGGTCAATATTGCCATTCTCACTACTGCCACTACGCGGATTTCTGAATGATATTTGCATGGCTTCTTCTTAATATTGTCGTTGTTGCATGATTATTGATGGATCTAGTGTGCACTGATTTTTAAAAAATATGCTGGATGTTTCCATTGATTTTGACTTATTTTTTTGATGTACTAGGCCAATCATCAAGGAGCAGAGTGGTTTCCATTCGGCGACTGCTGACAGTCCACCTGCCAAAAGAGAACTACGATATTCTGCATTATATCTTCAAGTTTCTCACTGAGGTATGTTTTAATTAGCTTACACATCGTATTTAAAATAGGCTTAAAGTAAATTGACTCTTAACAAACTATAATCGATCCCAATTTATTCAAGTGTCGCATTGATTGATTGTATTTTCATATTTGTTAGATTTCTATTCTTTTGCTAAATATTGAATGTTTTGACTATGTATTGCTGAACGCGATAGAAAGAGGGTAATGAAATTGTGTTCATTGTTAATCCTTTAGTTTTTGAGTTGAGAGGTCTGCCACACCTTTTAGTTGGTCAAAATTTTTTGAGCCCAAATAACCACAGGCCAGCAGTTTTGTAAGTAGCAAGATTTAATATTTCAAATGTGACCAAATTAGTATCGAAAGCAAATTTTGCTGCATCCTTCCTGGAAAAAGCTTGTTTAGTATCATCAAAAAAACATAAAGACACTTCTTTATCTCGCCTATTCTTTCTCGTGAATGGAAGGCTATGTTGCGTTTGTGCATGATACTGTATGGATATTAAATCCTTCAAGTAAATACTTCACACGTTCTGACCAAAGAGGGAGAGTGAAGATAAGAGAATATTTAATATCCACTGCAACCTCGCGCAAACTTTTGGGAAATCAGTGTGCGTATATTTATTTACCTCTTTTTTCAAATTATTTCCAGTATTTACTGCCATAAATCCTCGGTAGTTTTCATTAAATTCCACATTTACTTGGGACGTGAAATAGTATGACAGTAAAATTTGCCTAAGTAAACTAAAATGCCCACCAAATTTTGAGCAAATTTTCATTGCTGTTATTTTCAAGGCATTTGTGGGATCCTAAAAGTGAAAGTTTTGCTTTTTTGATAAGTAGAACTTATTTCACATTCGTTCATTTGCATTTTTTGGGTTTTACTATGGAGCTATTTCACCAATGATATAGTATCACTCATATAATGAGGTAATCACGGCTACAGCAGTTCAAACCTAAAGAAGAAAGGAAGAATATCAGTAACTTTAATTGAGTTTGATACGAAGGATTAATTGACTGCCTGATTAGCCGGCAATTTAATAGTGAAGAGACGTCACTCTGTATTACGAGCAGGAACAATAATCGAAGAGGGCGATTTTTATGGACTCTGCTTAGAGTATCGAAAATGATTGAATCTATTCTGAAAACTAGATTTTAAGGGGTTTGAACAATTACTCTCTAGTAGTATCACCAGAAGGATAGAGTATGAGTGATAGTGAATACACACATGGAATCATTTAATTGGAGTGGCTTCTTAACCACATCTTGGCTTGGGGTTAATAGGGGCACCGTTTTACCTTGATTTATTCCCTGATTGTGTTGGCTCAATGCTACACTGATTCGCCCAATTTGAGACTCAGAGAACTTAATTCACTGGTTAGACCAAAGTTATACTGTTCTTAGATATTCTTCTTCGCAAATACTTTTTGTGTATGCTAAGAGTATTAATTCCATTTCATTATACAATTCTGATTTAATCATAAATTTGACCCCTCGTATATCTTATCTAAAGTTCCTTTCTTATACGAAAGATAGACCCTCTCATATTTTTATTACTATTGAAACGTTTTTGTAAATTCGATCATTTGTATTTACTCAGTAGTTTCTGATTATTTTGAAGAAAACTTATTAGTATATTCACTACTTTAATGCTCTTTAATATTAAGGTGTAGGTTTTTTGCGTTCCTTCAGGCCTTCCGTTATTCCTAATAAAAACGAGGAGAAGAGGAAACTTGATGGTCATCAAACTAGAGTTAATGAGTTGCCCAAATTGCCGCCCTTTCTATTTCTTAGGACTTTATCGCAAGTAAGACAGGAAAAAGAGGAAGGATATGTTGTGATAACCTATTTTTAGAGGAGAACAAAGGATAGCGTACAAAACAGTGAATTACATCTAAGAGATTTGAGAGTTGATAAATTAAATGGATATGTTTGAAAACCGGATAAGCAACAACATCGATAAGTAACCTAAGGAAATAGTTAACTATGTAGTTAACTACATACTGTTAATTGCTGATACTTAAATATTTCTTAATATTATTTTAGGTGTTGGAGCATTCCTCAAAGAATTCGGTTACAGCTGCAAGTCTCTCGGTGACTCTAGCCCCAACCTTAATCCGATCTCGTCAGAACTCAGTCATGCCTTCTCAGTCGGTGCAGAGCTTGATCATCTCCTTCACCCAACTCTGTATCACACATTTTGAAAGCATCTTTATCCGGTCTGCAATAGCTCCCACCTTATCTACTCTTCCTTTTCATACCCTCAGTTCCCCATGATTTTACTCTTATTTAACAATCGTCTTTTACTGATATCTCAATATTTCCTTTCGCCTTGGTCTTTTCGTAATACTTATTTTGACTTTTATCATTTGGTCCATTTTGTGGTTTGGAGATTTACTTTTTATAGGAATATACTTATGTATCTGACTCTCATTGCAATATAGTCTTATCGGTGCTCAAATAATACATAAATACACTTACCAGATGTGGAGATTTGAACTCAAGACTACAAATTTTCAAAATTGGTTGATTAACTATCTCTCTTGTGAATTTGAAGTACCACAATATTTTGATTTATGAATAAGATATTAATTAATCTACTTATCCATTGCTCATACAGTTCAGCTCTTCATCTACCTTAGGCCTTGGGTGACAGTTAAGCATAGGTAAGGGAATGCAAATAGCTCGTGGTTTCGGTATAGAAATTGACTAAGGCCATGTGATGATTCAACAGGGTAAAACAATCTGACTATTTGTGGACTAAACGCTAACATTATTTCTGTCTAATTTATGCAAGATTTGAAGGATTATTTTGTCCTGAAGTTGGGAAAGTATAATGAATAGAAAATTCAGACAACTTAATGTCTTTTGAGGATGACCATGCCAGCGTATGTATTAATCCTAAGCTAAATGTATTTTATTCGCGTAGTTATAATAGAAGTGAGAAACTGATGAATGATTATACAAACCTTTGCTCCCTAATATCTTTTTCTCTTAACCCATGTTCCTATACTTTGCATTCCGAAACTATCAATCACCTATCATTGATTAATTTAAATTGACCATTATTAATAAATTTTATCATTTAAAAAAAGACAGCTGAATGTAAAGCATAGCATATTTTTGCTTCATTTGCAAAATTGTTTCGAGGAACAAAAGCAAATTTTGTAAATTTATTCTATCGCAAATTGAATATTTCCTAATCCATATACATCTGAATAGTGGAAAGTTTTCACTTTATGAAAATATTGATATATATTCAAATGTCAAAATGAAGTATCACCATAACGAAGTAAAAAGTATTACTGGAATAGGAGATAGTTGCTGGAGATATTTTTAATATGTTTCATAAGAAAGCAAATTGAGGTTCATACAATTATATATCCAACTGAATAAGAGGAAAGAATGAACGGATCATTTAAATCATTGAATTAATTAAGAAAGCAAAACTATTATTACAGCCTTATAATATTTAACCTGAGTAGGCATAATTGGAAAACGCATTCGCGAAATCGAGCCAATAGATGGACCGACTTAACAACTTCATGAATAATACAAACTATTTTATTCTAAAGTAGTAAACCAGAAGAAATTTTCATACGGGGGTTTTTAAATCACGCTCGAACGCGGCGTTCGGCCCATAATTGTATATAAAACTTGCTGTAATCCAGAAATAAGAAAAAAACATTCTAACGCATTTTGAAGACAAAGATTAATACATACGGTAAAATATTAAATTACATGTTTTTAGTATATCGTCGGATGACAAATTAAATTAGGGTTAGATTTCTTTTAATTTGTCACTTTGTGCCCTTACCTTCACCTTCACAAAGACGCTCATTTGTACCATTTGATTTTACAAGGTTGTGGTTCTCGGGCCGTCTCTTTGTGTCATTAGTTCGAACCAATCTTACAAAACCCTTCGGTATTGTGTTTAACTATTGTAAGGTTATTCGAGAAACGACTTCTGATTCACATCTGGAGTACCGTAAATATTTGAATCAATATCACATTATATAATGTCACAATTCTGTATGGACATGCAAGATCAGTCACCCAACCGGCCCGGTAGTCTTACGCTACGATTCGATAGCACTCCTAATAACTATGCCGATCTCAAATCACATCAACATTCTCGGAATTACCCTGTTTTAAAACGCAGTGGTTCTTCAGAGCGTGACAAAGTTATCGCTCAGCTTCAGGCCGACTGCAGTAATAATCCCATGACTCCTACTACTTTTTTGAACCCGAAGGATGTTCCCGCTGACTCAGAACAATTCGCAGAGTGAGTTACGTGTTTTAATCTTTGTTTTTTTCGGATTACCATACGCTAGTTTCATTGGTCATTATTTGCCAGAATATTGTAGGCGACTGGTTGCTTTTTGTATGGAGATAGTGATTTTGATGTTTGAAGATGAGTGCATGAGTTGTTTAGATAAGCACTCACTTGAACTCAATTTTGCGCAGGCAACTCACCAAGTCATTTGACAAGATAAAGAGTGAACGGGAAGGCCCGCTAACTGAGGAACAATTACAGCATCATTCATCATCTAACACATCTCCCCGAGCTACCTTTGCTACGGCAAATGAACGCTCTACGAATCCATCTACACCTATACGAGTCAAATTATGGTATGTAAGAGTTTTGTTTGCTCATTCCCTAGTTTCCATTCTTCATTAGCCATAAGCTTATCTTAGGAATTCATTTTTGTTGAGAATGCTAACTTATTGTCTCTTTTCAAGCAATCCTGATGATAATAACGGTGAACCTGTTTCACGAAGCTCAATGCTGATCTCAGAGACCTATTCCATGTTAGGTCATGGGATACGATCCAACGAAGCCCCTGTCATCTCCACAAACATATCTCCTCCATCTACAACCGGAGATTCTACTTCTCCAGTATCTCCTGCTCTAGAGAACCCCAGTAGTCGATTCCCTGCTGTGTCAAATGCAGCTCCTCCGCGTTATGCTTTACCTCCTTTGAGAACCGGTGGTAGCAATAACGGTGGTGATCATTACTCGTCTCTCTCGAATATGATGATTGCTGGCACTACTGATGATCCATCTAACAATCCCACTCTTGCTGATCTCACTGGAAATCAATTGATCAATCCAACTACTGATGGATTTGTCTTCCAACATTCAACTGACCAAGTAAGTAATCACGTGTTTTCTATGGGATTTTAAGGTCACGCATCAGTTTATTTACCTGAGTGACTGATACGCGCACTACTACCATTACTGCTACTGAGTTATAACGCGATGGACAAATCTCTCTGTCCACGGTCATAGTGAGCGCTGAATAGATATGGCGTTTTCTATTCGTGTATAAAGGAGAGATGAGAGGTTGAATAGAAAATGGTATGAATCATCATGTGCGGACATATCGTCTCTGAGTCATACACTGACAGGAGTGTTTGCCACTGCCGTCGCGTCTTCCTGTGAATCATCCCAGGGGGTAGGTGGAATTGGCCACTTCACGTGCGGCCGTATCGTTGTGTATACGCGCGTGCTTCAAGTTACTAATTTTAGGACTACGTAGACAAAGAAACTCTCCGCTCTCCTGAGTGGTCCTGCAATCTGCTTCTTGATTAGATTTTTAGTTTTATCGTTAAGATTTTCAAATGTATAGCAAGTTTACATTTCCATTTAAAGTCTATTTCCTTTCTGGTTTATTGAGCCCAAGAGCAGTACTTAAAATGAGGTTGGATTTCCTCTTCCATCCATTTGTGGATCGGAGGTGTATGACTTAGTCAGATGTTAAGGAGATGATGTTACTGAAATGCCTAGGTTACATTCTTGATAAATTTGGTTTCCTTTCAGGGATGGGAATATTCATTACCTTTGCAGTATTTTTGGATCACAGAAGCTTGGTTGAAGTTTATTTTAAAACGCTTTGGAGTGTCATGGTTTTTAATCTCACATAGTACGTGAATTTAATTCCCAATATGCTAATCAAAAGTGAGCCTTTGTTGATTTCAGCTCCATTTTTTGAGAACATATCTAAGCTCATTTTACTTAAAGTCAACAGTTTTCTATCCTTTGCCATGTATCGCTTGAATCATCCTAATTTTTTACGATTTATTGTTTTTCCTCAAAATATTTCGCGCGGGATCATCTACTGATCACCTTTCTGAATGTTGAAAATCATAATGCAAAATCTCTTAATGTTCTTGTCTTCCCTCCTTAAAATGAACATCTTCATTCAATCAAAAGGTCTTGCATTCACAAACCACCGCACGAGAACGTGTTGGTAAAATTTATAATAAAATGAAGAGAAGTGAAAAGGATGTTGACACGCAATTAGATACAGCAGTAAATAGTAAATATTAATTACGGTCGATATCGTGTCCCTAAAGCCAGTAAATGGATTTTTTTAAATAAATAGTACTGGTGATGTGGAATAGAATTTCAGATGAGTATTTAGTATTGAAAATTGGCAGTGCTCTTTACATTGCCGAGCATTATGGTTAACGAATATTGTTGTGACTACTACAAAAATATATTTAAATTTCTGTTGGGGTGTTTCAACCCGAGATTTATCACTTGATGTTTTGTCTTAGAACACTTTGATGGGTGGTCGAATGAATGAATTGTTGGATCAGCGTCATCTAACCAGTCTTGTCTCGTCCAACTACGAGGGTCATAACTTCGCTCACCAACAACGACATCCCAATGATTACCTTTCTGGAATGCCTAATTATCCTGTCCAAGATCAGCAACAGCAACCACAGGAGGGGTTAATGATGGGCACTAAACGTCCTCTTCAAAATCCTCCAATGCCCTCTTCGGGTGCAAAACGCGGTCGCAGAAGGCATGAACCCACCATAGCTGCTGCTCAAGCTCTTATCAACGCCTCTTCAAGTGGTGGAATGGGTAATCGTGGTAGCCAACTATCCTATCTTCCTCCTGATTTGTCCGCCATATCTGCTAGCAGTCTTAAAATGGAACAACAGACACAACAGCTTCAAACTCCAGTGAGCAGCAATGCTGGTGGGCCTTCCAGACGTGGAAATCATTCAATTTCCATGGCAACATATGATTCCACGTCAGAAGCGTCTCTCTCAAATCTTGATCCAAGTGTGGACAAGATGGAAAAGAAACGGGCAAGAAATCGACTGGCAGCAAGGAGATGTCGTGAGAGGAAAATTAGCAAGATTCAGAGCCTAGAGACTGAGGTGGCCCAATTGTCTGCCTTCACAGAGACTCTGCGTGTTCAGTTAGCAACGTCTCAGAAGGAGGCTGAACAGTTGAGGAATTGTGTTGAACAACTAGCAGAGACAATTCCTGGCGTGAGGGAACAACTTGATGCCATCATGCTATCCCGTGCCCAGGCTCAACATCAACATCCGATGCAATCTCAGGGTGTTTCACCTAATCAAGCTCATCGTGCCTGAATCTTGAGGGTTTCAGTCCGGTCTTAATATCTCATCTCCATTTCGTCACTATTCTCTGGACGCCACTACGATCACCACCGGCGCCGTCACTCCGCGTTCTCCTTTTTATATTTTTATAAGTGAAATTTGTAAATACGGATGCTGAAACCCGGTGAGTAATAATATGCATTTGGTAATAGTTACCGGAAAACTGTCTCTTTCTCTCTATCACTTTTACATCCCAGTTTTCTACCTTGTTTGCATGTGTCTTTGATTGCTTGATCTTTTTGTACTATGGTGATCGATATCCCTCTCTTCCTTGTCTTTTAAATTCTCCCGGTGGTGTTCTTTCCTTTATGTTTCTTCCTGAACTCTCTGTATTTCCACTTTGATATGTCACTTTGAATAAAAATATGAAAATATTTGACCTGGTCTCTATTTTTAAGTTTGGCGATTTAGAGGTGGTTGACCTTAGGTGCGCTGTTTGACCTCTAGATCAAGCCGATTGGCTGTGTATTTCGGGGAATAAGAGTGATTCCTTTGGTCTTTACGAATAAACTTGTAAGGGAAATTTTTCCTTGGATCTCATAGTACTGCCTCCCGATTTACTAAGAAATTGCGCCTTTTTGAACTTATTTCAAGTACTGTTTAGTTTTATCGAGTTACAAGTAAAAGAATAAAACGTTGTTCATCTCTTAATTTGGAATATGCAAAGATATAAGTAAGCAACTAGAATTTACTAAAATCAGTTTTTGGAGAACAGAAATGGCTTTTATCGTGAATATACTCTATTAACTATTATTTGTCACTTCATGTATCTTAAAGTTTTATAACGATTAGAGATTCAATACCAGTTACTAAATCAGACGGGAAAATTTCGATTAAGGAGCGCTGCCTCCCAGTAATTATATGGAATTTCAGTGCGAAATGTTCAGGAAGTTACTGAGCTACGTTTAGATTATCCTAAACTGCTATTTAACATAATACTACAATGAGGAAAAGCCTACTAATGAATGACACTGGTTTCGAGTCTGCAGGTTGCTTAGTAACGAAAATTCGTCAAATAGATGGAGGGAAACTTTTCAGTATATTTTGGATTGAAAAGGAAACCATAACATCCACTTACACGTTGTTTACGTGCGCCAGAAGTACGGCGATTAGCGTGCTCGTCTGTGAAATCAGAGGTCACAGGTGGATGGAATAGCCAATCACAATTACTAATAAAGAGTACGGCAGGATTCGAGTATCTTGCCAAGGGGGTTCCATTATGTTATTCCTCTGTCCAAGATGAGTAGTAGAAAGCACCTTCTTTAAGGAGCTTGGAAGTGTGAGGCGATATATTGCTTATTGAATGCCCCATATAACCACTTGATAAATATTGCAGATTAAATAAATTTAATTATTCGCTGTAAATTTCACCTTGAACATAAGGCCTTAATTTGACTTAATATGCAATTTAAATCGCCTGACTAAATCCTCAGTCTCTGGGTTGTCGGCTTACGCACTTATGTCAAATTCATTATAAGGTTCTGAATCAGTCCATTGCCTGCGTAATTTGGCTCCAAAGTTTAATAATAATTATTATTATCAAATTGCTATTAAATTAGAGTTTTCAATCTTTATACTCTACGTTAACATATAATGTGCAGAGGTTAATTTCTATACTCAAGAATTTCGCAAAAGAATTAAAATTGGAAAATAAGTCATAAATTTTGCTAAAGAAGAAAGGGGCTGTTGTTGTTAGCGTGGTTGATATTATCGTCTTTAAATGAGCACAAGCTGGGGGCTGGCATTTGTACCTATTAATTGTTCCCGAATTAGACCATTTTAATGAAGTCTGATTTCACATAGCTGTTGTAACCACAGTTGGGGGTTATGTGTTATATATCCCATAAATTTCAACCATGAATCAAATCTATTGAGGATGGTATATCTATGGGAAAATAGAAAATGAACAGCTGGGATAGGTCAAGTGAAATATCCATTTTTAAGAATCGTAAGTCTGGAACTTCGCAGGTTAAACATTAATTTAACTTCCCAGGTTAAAACTCCATTCTATGTTTCGACTGCATTTTGGCATTTAACGGCTGATTTAGGCAACCTGTCCGACAGTATCATGCAATTAGAATAAGAATCTTGAATAACGGTATTTTAACATTTTCTGACCAAATTTCAACAGATCATCAGGGAAATATTTAAAATATCCATACATTTCTGATGATTCTGTTTCTGATTGAAAAATCCCACAGTGAATTCCATAGTCAGTTGGAACGCTCAGACCTTGAAATCAACATCTGTATTTAACCACATTTCGAATCTTTAATTTCTGATTTCAGATTTCCAAGAGTTTGTCTTCCGATCACCCTTAAAACTAATTTTTAACCAATATATAACTTTTCCTTTATCCTGAAGCTTTAAAGGACAAAGGCATCTAAACACAATTTAACCTTATGTGAAATCTTCACTTCCTAGAAAGAAGTTATCGTGTTTTACCCTTCTCTTCCTTTGTTAGATGTAAAGCTGAAGGCTCGATATATTCATTTTGGGATCGTGTTCTATACTAGCAAAATTATCATTTTTTTAATAAAATGGATTACATGAAAAATATTACTCTTGTTTTCCTACCGAAGCACACCCTTCCCATGGCAAAATAATTAATTATTTTACAGTTTCTACCACAGATAAGAAATTAAATAATACCATTATTGACTAGTTCAGACTGCAGCCAATTTCCTCCCGAGGTGTGGATCGATTTGGTTAGTGTCTACTGTGG